>APFE030963109.1:3214-30618 GCA_000404065.3 Pinus taeda | reverse complement strand
GTAGATCTTTTCATTTTGATTCTCCTACAACTTGAATGGGCCAAAATGGACTTCACATGATGAAGTTATCACAAAAAGAAGTTGCCCTTGTTCCTTTGAAAAAGGAGGTATTTCCTCTAAAAAATAGGCTTAAAGCCTTATAAAGGGAAAATCACAATTAGAGGGGTCCAAAGGATGGACTTAAAGCAGGCAGAAGGAACCCTCGATCAGCGATCTCCGACTAATCATAATTGGGGGCAGGCAACATGTGATATCGAGACCAGGCGACAACAATATGCGATGGAGCGATCAGATTAGCAAATCGGGTCGGCACATCACATGGTATATGGAAAGAACCCTGGGCCGTGATATATCCGATATGCCGATAGTGATACACCAATATCAATGATACGGGTGATTGGTGATCAACGATTAGATATCCCTTGCTACAATGACCATTGCGATTGCGATATGCGCCAACCCGAGAGGAGAATAGGGCCGATTTAATGTACTTTGAAGTCAAACTTAAAGCTTTTTGGTCAGGTTTTTCAGTGTTTTCCATGTATTATTGTTTGGAACAGAAAAAGGCTCTTTCGGGGTTCTGTTGCACCGGCCGATCCTTCCATTCAAACTGCTTCTATTATAAACAAATTGACCCCCAATTTAAGCATTCTGGTAACCAAAAAAAGTATTATAAAACCTGATGAATGAAGAAAAGTGCAGAAGGGGGAGAGAGGAATTTGCACGCAGTTCGAGGCAGCAGCTTGCAAGAGGGGATAAATTCCATTTAGTCTAGAATTGACAAATTTTATATGGTTTCTTCCCTTCTCGACGCCACGGACGCAAAGGTGCCATTCGTTTCTCCATCTGAGTTCTCCATTTCTCAGCCATTTTCTAGAATGGAGGTATAAGACTCCTTTTATGTAACTGATGATTAAATTCTTCTTTTTCATGCCATTTAATGAATGAAGGCCTCCCCATTGTTCGAGTAGGGCCTGGAGACGTAGTCCAAGTTGGACAAACTCTGTTATCAAGTCTTATTGTCTTCTTTCATTCCTTATGTGTTTCTTCTTCTTCTCTCATGTGCACATTAGATTTCTATAGTTGAGCTACAATTTCTACATGTGATTCTTCAATACATCTACAAGTAAAAGATCTTGGATCAAGTGGTATCACAACAGGTATTTTTAGATGTGACTTGCATGTTTGTATGCTAACAAGAAACAGGCTCTGAAGAGGCGAATGGAAACTAGAGCCTTTCGATCCCGAAGTGGGGCATGGGAGAAACATGGCAAATGAAGAGGCTCATTATGAAGAGGAGGCAAACTTCCGCAAGACATTATACACAATGGTAGATCGTGTTGAGAAGCTGTTCTCAAGACTTGAAAAAACTTGAAAGTGTAGAGAAAAAAACTCCAGAAGGACAAGGTTTGGTACACGGAGATGATGGAGGAGATCTACCTCCTTCTCCATCCATGAGTGAAAGTTCTTCTTCCTCCCATCACCATCATCATAGAAATTCAAGGGATACACATAAGAAACCTTTCTTTAAAGTAGATGTCAAATTTGACCTTCCCATGTATAACGGTGAAAGTAATGCAAAGAAGCTTAATAACTGGATTAGGCAGATTGAGATCTACTGCAAAATTTAACAAATCGTAGAGGATGAGGCAAAGATCCAGTTGGCCTCTCTTCGATTCAGTGGCACCACTCTCATCTGCTGGGAGATAAAATTGCGAAGCAATAAGAATGTGGGTAGTCTTCCTTCCTCATGGCCTAATTTCATTTCTGCGTTAAAGGAACAATTTTATCCCTTGGGATACAAGCAAAAAGCATTAATGAATTGATGGTATTTAAGGGAAGGCAAAGGTTAGGATGTTCAAAGTTTTACAAAGGAGTTTAGAAAGTAAGCACTTAATTTGGGTATTGCACTTGATACACCTAAAGTAGTAACTAAGTATATTGGATCATTACATAGTTACATTAGGCATTCATTATTATTGTTTGAACCTACTACCATTGACTTGGCCAGTGTAAAGGCCATTCATCTGGAAAACATGGGAACACATGGACAAGATGACCACTCAAAGGGAATCACGACAACCAAGAGAAGGGGAGCAAAGCCCTCTTGCACACATTGTGTGAAAGAGGGGCATGGAGAAGAGAATTGCTGGCATCTGCAACCTAAGCTGAGACCTAAGAGGAATGACAGAAAGGGGAAGCAGAAGGTCGTCGCCACCATGCAACAAAGCCAAGATTTCGATTCAGAGGAAGACGAGAAGGTCACAGCTACAGGATTTGCATGAGGTAGGCCCATTGACTTGGGGCCCGACTCCGGCGATGAGCAAAAGTTTGCAGCCCTTGGGATCGCGGCAGGAAGACCCATAGATTTGGGGTTTGATTCTAGCACTGAATCAATGATTTCAACCAATATAATGAAGAGGGCACTCCCCACAACAGGACTCCAAGAACTTGAGGAGATCAACCACCACACCCAAGCAGAGAATGCTGAGATAAGGAGGCTTCTACAGGAGGCAAGGGAGGAAAACCAAAGATTACTACACCAGTTGCAAGCCAAGGGTGATGCCTTGGAAAAGCTACAACATAGCCATCTTGAGGTAAAAAGTGATTCTCCGATTTCATGTGATTTTCACGATGATGAATTTTTGGATTTTGAAAAACATACTACAGGGATTGGATCCAAACTAATGAAGGAAATGGGGTATCAAGGAAAGGGCCTCGGCATCAAAGGACAAGGCATCATAAACCCCATCAAAGTCAAGGAAATGTCGCACCATGTAGGACTTGGATACACCAGAAAGGAGCTGGGGGAGAGCTCCAATATAGCCAGTAACCAACCAATGACAGACGAAGAAATTCCTTCCTCACAATCTAGTGATAACGAAGGCTTCAGGAACACTTATCGAAGGAACACCAGGGGAAAGCACCCCAAGGTAGCCCTGAAAGTCTGGAGGAGAAAGAATCATTGTAGTCATTGCAGCCAAGAGGGGCACCAACAAACCCCGTGTCCAATACTCCATGCTCTGGAAACATTGCTAGAGGAGCCGAAAGGTGAACATGTTCAACAAATAAATCCACCCCATTCACGGTGGTCTGCTTTAGTAAGTTGGTTTTTTTAAGGGTAGTAGCTTGTTATGGCCACCATTGTAAATCATATGTTGCAGGTAAATGTAAAAAAATGATGGTGTGTTTCCCATCACTTCAAAGATGCAACGATGATATTTTGGCATTTCCTTATTAGTATTTGAGGCATTAATTACTTTTTTGTAATCCTTAGCTAATGAGTGTGTGCTATGAACTCTTGGCAAGGAAGGGTTGCTGAGTCATGTGTGGTGTGCACGATTGTAAGAATATATTGGTTCCGTGTGCAGGTGATTGAATGTGTGGATTGAGACAACGTGCTAAGTGTAAATTCTTTTGGGGTCCAAAAGCTCTTTAGTGGGGAGGATTGATCCAGGTGGATCTTCAGACGCAGTGGGATGGAAAAAGCTCAAAATTCAAAGTGGTGGAAAGGCGATTATCCTGACATCAAATCGAAGTGTTTGTTTCCATGATTCCAACGGTGTGAATGCCACTCCAATTCGAGTCTGAATGAAGGAGATAGAAGCAATCAAAGTTCTGGGTTGACTTGTAGGAAACAGAGGAAAATGAAAGTCTAAGGATGCTCCTGGAAATAGTCCCATTGCGTAGATATTTTCATTCTAAATCTACTGCAACTTGAATGGGACAAAATGGACTTCGGATGATGAAGTTATCACAAAACAAAGTTGCCCTTGTTCCTTTGAAAAAGGAGGCATTTCTTCTAAAAAATAGGCTTAAAGCCTTATAAAGGGAAAATTTCAATCAGAGGGGTCCAAAGGATGTACTTAAAGCAGGTAGAAGGAACCCCCGATCAGCGATCTCTGACTAATCGCAATTTGAGGCACGCGACATGCGATATCTGGACTAGGTGACAACGATATGCGATGGAGCAATCAGATCGACGGATCGGGTCGGCACAACCCATGGTATTTAGAAAGAACCCCAAGCTGTGATATATGTGATATGCCAATATCAGCGATAGGTGATCAACAATATCAACGATCAGTGATCAGAGATACCCCACTACAATGGTCATTGCGATTGCGATATGTATCGACCCGACAGGAGAATAAGGCCAATGTAATGTATTTTGAATTTTGGCTTAAAGATTTTCGGTCGAGTTTTTCAGTGTTTTCCATGTATTATTGTTTGGAATGGAAAAAGGCTATTTTAGGGTTTTGTTGTGCTCGTCAATCCTTCCATTCAAATGGATGCTATTATAAATAAACCGACCCCTGAGTTAAGCATTCTGGTAACAAAAAAAAAGTATTATAAAACCCGATGAATGAATAAAAGTGCAGAAGGGGGAGAGAGGAATTTGCATGCAGTTTAAGGCAGTAGCTTGTAGGAGTGGTGAAAGTCCGTTTTGTCCAGAATTGACAAATTTTATATGGTTTTGGCCCTTCTTTATGCCATAGACACAATGGTGCCATCCATTTCTCCATATGAGTTCTCCATTTCTCAGCCATTTTCCATAATGGAAGTATAAGACTCCTTTTATGTAACTAATGATTGTATTCTTCTTTTCCATGCCATTTAATGAATGAAGGCCTCCCCATTGATCAAGCAGGGCCCGAAGACATAGTCCAAGTTGGACGAACTCCGTTATCAAGACTTATTGTCTTCTTTCATGCCTTATGTGTTTCTTATTCTTCTCTCATGTGCACATTATATTTCTATGGTTGAGCTGCAATTTCTACATGTGATTCTTTAATACATCTAAAAGCAAATGATCTTCGACCAGAAGTCCATCTACTCTTAGAGATGAGTTGAGAAAATTTGCAAGGTTCCAAATAAGGTCCTTGCTCCCTTAATGAATAGTGTTGAATGCTACTTCTGCAATAATTTTAGACACATTTCTTTAGACCGTAAGAGTTTTCAAATAAAGATTTATCAACAAAAGATGAAAGTACCCTCAAGCAAGAAATCAAGGAATATTTCTACCCTATGAATACCATCTTACATTAGGTACACAATTTCTTTTTATGGCTACTGTTATTCATGGAATGCTTTTGTCCATAAATTCGTTGATTGCAAACCTTATGCAAAAAAATAGGAATTCATTTTATGTAAAGGGAAAGTCATATGTGGATAATAGCTCAAGAAGACACAAGCCCTTTCCTCCCTTTCTAGGTCAGATAAGGCATTATAAATGTGACAATCTTGGCCACGTGACTAAAGATTGCATGTTTCCCAGTTCTTTGAAACAAATTAGAAAAATGGATTGGAATAGTCAAAGAAAATTATATAGGAAGGGAAAAGGAGATTGACAAAGTAAAAGGAAACCCACTAAAGTTTGGAAAAATAAGAAAAGAGAAGTTATTGAATTCAATGAAAAATTGAAGCTAGCATAGCCTTAAGTGTAGTTTCTCAAGGAAGTAAAGGAAAGCACGACCAAAGAAGAATATAGTCATTATTTATATTAGAGAAGCAATCATCCATTTTCACCTGTTATAATAGTGAAACTCTCGGGGGGAAAGTAGCATGAGTTTTAGAGAATGATGTATGTTTCCATGCAATAAATGTACATGGAATTACTACAACATTGAGTTATACAACAAGACCTTGAGGTATCGATAAATCATCTTTGAGTAGTATAAATATACAACCTACAAATAAACCATAGTAATGAAAGAACCTCAAAAATTTGGGCAAAGAGAGAATAAAATAACTGAGCAAAAGAAAGAGAAATACAACATATTTATGAACAACTATAAGTTCAAAACATTAAAAACCATAGTCATTACCACTAGAGCCACACAGGGAAGAATAAGAGGAATCACATTGAAAAATATTTGCAAATATTCCCAAACAAAAATGTGGATGGTCCTTCCTTTTCTATATTAGAAAGAAGCCATTGTGCTTGCTTTGGAATGACTCACTTTGAATTGCTGATTTTTAAGGATGCAAGAAAGAGAATATATGATTGCTATGAAAAAACAAAGGGAATTTCAAAATAATTTAAGACTTCACCCACTGTTACTAACATCGAAAACATCATATTTACATCATCAATATTATCATGTCTGTCATTACCATTTCGTCCACAAATCCTTGTTCGATTTTGTCTTTCATGGTGTTGGAAATTTGGATGTAGAAGAGAAGGTGGAAAGGGCCATTTGTTAATCACGAAGTAGAAAACATAGAGGTGGATGTGGAGGGAACAATAAAGCCCTCAATTTTCAGTGCTTATTAACTTTTCATTGGAAAAACTATAGCTTTAGGAGACATAATGTTAGACCTAACACAACTAAATAGTTGAACTCCCAAAATGGGAAGCAATGTTCATCAGGACTAACAATGTTACTATAACAAATATTAGTATCCTTAGTTATACAGTTCCAAACAAATATTTGGTTGAATACTCAAAAATGTGGTGGAATGAAGAAGAAAATACCTAAGTTTGAGACTCGTGCATTGATCTACATGTGAGTGGCTTAAAACATTTGTGACATGAACCCAGAGCTTTCATGCACCGATGTAGTGGTAAAGCCCAAGAATTTGGATCTTTAATTGGTAGTTATATTTTTGAATGTTAATTTTGACTATAAAAAGCATTATTAAGCAAGCCTACTGATCTAGGGGATCAAAAATATGATAAAAAATGAAATTCTTCAAAATCACTCGAAACTAGTGCCAATTTGTAGAGTTCATCATTTTGATTCCAATGCAATTTGAATCGCCTCAATCTAGCATAGTATGCAAAAGTTATCACATTTTGAAGTTTTTGGCAAATAACTAAAAGTTACCTTGTAGGCTTGACTGGGTTATTGATTGGATAGGTTGTATGATGATGTCATTAGCTGACTATGAAGGGTACGATGTCAGATGGGTCAATCCTATGCTAACACGTGGCAAGTTCGTACAGGATGGGTTCACAATTTATGATTGGTTGTTGGTTGTTGAAGTGGACCAATTACGAGATGCCACGTGGCCCAATGAGAGGGCACCACATAGCCCTTTATTATTGGCCAAAATTTTTGTAATAGAGCCAAAGGGCCTTGGTAGGGTTCGACCCTAATACCTCCTGCAACACAATACCATCATTTACCGTCATGCCACAGTAATGGTTCTTAATAGGTATTTAAGCCTCATTATATTTAAATTCATATTGTTAGTGCGTTTGGGGAAGGGGGCGGGGCACTTGGCCCTAGCCCCAAGTTTCATGGAATTGATGTGACTGAGAGAGCATCTGAGTGGGGCAGGGCTAGAATCTAGCCCTCAGCCCAAGCCATATGGGAACCCACATAACCAATGACGGGAGTTATGGAGGAAGGGGTGGATGGATGGGCCTTGGCCCCTAGTCACAGTAGACAACCAGAACCAATGGTGAGAGTTACACAGAGATGATGGGCACATAGCCCAACTCCTAGCCATATGACACCTACATGCCTAAGGGCAAAGCTAAGAAATAAATTCCTAAGGCATATTTGGTGTGCTTAAACAAATGACATATTTCACCTTTATCGGCGAGATTCATGCCAAAAAGACACAAATTTGTCACTTTAGCAAACCCCCAAAGGCAAGAAGCATTGCCTAGTTAGATAGTTTTGCCAATTTGCAGGATAGAGAGAAAATAAATGGAGAAAGAGGCATAACTTGGTCATTCTTCATTATTTATGAGCCTAAGAAGATCCTAAACAGGGGTTTTTGGGTTTTCTGGACACAATGGTAGTATCATTTTTGCAATTTGAGCTATGTAAACTGATGTAATTTCATATTGGAGCATATAATTTAAAGACCCAACATTGGAAGCTAGACCTGGAGACGTAGCCGAGGAGGGCTGAAATCTGTCATCAAATTGTTGTTTATGTGATATTGTTCATGGTCCATTTTTTTTTTCTTTTTTGTTTTTGTTTTCTGCAAACTTAACTAAAAACACTAAATTTATGTTATTTTGCAAATTGATCCATTGCCCACAAGATATATACTTGCAAAATTTTTATGAAACATTCAAGTTTTTAATTTCAGATCAGTCTGGTATTAGAGCATTGTTTTTTTGAAGGTTTGATTGTGTTTGTAAGTTTTTCCTTGATGCTTACAAGGATAAAGTGGAAAAGAGGAGGAGTGCTTCAAGAACCAACTCCTCAAATTTGTTCAAGGAGGTCACAAAATCATCAAAACCAACTAATCATGGCACATGAAGAAGGACATGAAATGATGTTTGAAGATGAGAAAGATTTCAGAAATGCTTTCTATGACATGTCTGATATGGTGAAAGTTGTGTATGAGGAGAGAACAATAAGGTTGCAAGGAAAGAGTTCAAATCAAAAAATGAGTAATGGTGGTGATAGGAGTAATCCTCCACCACCACCTCCTCCTACACCACCATATTCACCTCCGTCCTCACCTCCTTTTTCACCTCCTTCAACACCTGCACATACTCTTCCTAGATCTCCAAAATCACATGCTACATCTCCTTTTCTTAAGCTTGATGTGAAGTTTGAATTGCCTATGTATAATGGGGAAGTAAATGCTAAAACGTTGGATAATTGGGTTCGTAAAATTGAAGTATATTGAAGGATTCAAAGGATTAAGAATGATGTGACCAATATCCAACTTGCTTCTCTTCATCTAGAAAGTGAAACTCTGATTTGGTTGGAGGCCAAAACTCAAGAATATTTGAAGAAAAGTGGTAAAACTATATCTTGTTGGAATGCTTTTGTAGCTGCATTAAGAAGGGAATTTTGTCCATTATCTTATATGCAAAAATAAATTATGGATTGTAAATATTTTAGACAAGCTAAATGTCAAAGTTGTGTTCAAAGTTACACCTAAGAATTTAGAAGGAGATCATTAATCTTGGGTGTAGATTTGTCTTCACCAGAAACTCTCCTTAAATACTGAGGTGGATTACATAGTTATTTGAGTCATATAATTATCACATTCAATCCCATCAATTTAGATGAATTACTTGTTTAGGAAACTCATTTATAAGAAACAGGCAAGAATGTTCCTCAAGGGACTAGCAAGAAGCCATCTAAATATCGAGACAAAGGAAAGGGGAAGTCTAAAGGTAAAGGAAAAAAGAATGTTGCAGTCAAGAAAGAGGGAGAGAAACTTACTTGTAAACATTTCTGTAAAGAAGGCCATGATGAAGATAATTGTTGTAAACTACATTAAAAAATGAGACCAAATAAGTGCAATAACAAGGGGAAGCAAAAGACTCCTACAATAACTAAAAAAGCTCTAGGGTATCATTCTGGTGATGAAACCTAAATCACAGCCATGGGATTAAAAGGTAAATCCTCTAATGAAATAACAAGTTCTTCTAGTAACCCTATTGAATCTAAAAATGGTAAATAAAGAAGTGAGGTTTTTCACATTAGGGTCATTACAAAACATACAAAAGTTGATACCTTGTTTGATAGTGGATCCCAAGTCAATTTGATTTATGAAGCTATTGTCAAGAAACTAAATTTAGAGACCACACCTCGTACTATACCTTACCCTTTGGGATGGGTATCTGATGATGCCAAATTACAAGTGACAAGGAAGTGTAAACTAAAATTCATCATCACTGCAAACTTTATAGATGAGGTATAGCTTGATGTTGCACTACTTGACATATGTGGGATTGTTTTAGGGAGCCCATACATGTATGACTGAAAAGCCATATTCTATATTCATGAGATCATATATCGTATTTTTAAAGATGGAGTTGAGTATATTGTTAGAGCACATCACAAGAAGATGAACTTATCTCTTGTAAGTGTCAGTTAAATGAAAAGGCTTGTAAATTTTAGTAATAATTTTGTGTTGTCGATGATTAAAGCTAAAGATAATGTTGAATCTGGAACTTTCAAAGGATTTAATTCAAATCTCAAGCATGAATTAGTTGAAGTTTTTAATTCTTATGAAAATATCTTTCAAGAACCTAAAGGATAGCCTCCTAAGAAAGGAATCGAACATGAGATTCAATTGTAGTGGGATGCACCTCTCCGAAAAAATTGCATGTATAGAATGTCAATTTTGGAGAATGCAGAAATCAAGAAGCAAATTCAAGAGTTACTTGACAAAGGGGTCATCAGGCCTAGCACTTATCCTTGTGGGTCTCTTATTGTATTAGTTTCAAAGAAGGATGGTACATGGCACATGTGTGTGGATTTTAGAGATTTGAACAAAATCACAATAAGGAATTGATATCATGTTCCTTTCATTGATAATTTTCTATATTAGTTAAAGGATGTTGTTTATTTCACTAAGTTATATTTGAGAAGTGGTTATCATCAGATAAGGATTGTTGAATACGATATTTGGAAAATTTCTTTCAAGGAAAAACAAGGATTGTTTGAATGGTTAGTTATGTCGTTTGGGCTTTGCAATGCACCTGCAACATTCATGCGAGTTATGAATAATGTATTAAGACCATTCCTTGATGATTCTTTCATAGTCTACTTAGATGATATTCTGATTTTTAGTAAGACTAATGAAGATCATCTCATGCACGTGAAACAAGTTTTATATGTCTTAAAGAAAGATAAATGGTATTTGAATATGTCTAAGTGTGAATATGGGAGAACCTATTTGGTTTATTTGGGTCATATTGTAGGAGGGGGTGAATTGAAGATTGATCCCTCAAAAGTTGAAGTCATTGTGAATTAGCCCAAAAGCAGCAATGTAACAAAAATTAGGAGCTTTTTGGGAGCAACCCAATATTGGAGAAAAGTTATTGCTAATTTCTCACTCATCGCAACAACATTAAAATATTTGACAAATGTGAAATAGGTCTTTGAGTGGGGAGGAAAGTAGCAAAAATCCTTCGATACATTGAAAGATAAAATCAATAAAACACCAGTTCTAACACTTCCATATTTTAAGCATCCATTTGGGATTCAAACTGATGCTCGTGATTATGCCATGGGAGTAGTTTTGATGCAACATGGTAAGCCTATTTGTTATAATTTTGGAACCTTTACCAATGCAATAATTAACTATCCAACTCTTGATAAAGAGTTGTATTCTTTGGTACAAAGCATGGAGAAATGGAATCATTATTCAATGGTTAAAGAAACGATTATTCATACTAACCATCAACCTTTTCAATATTTATAATTGCAAACCAAGCTACAACAAGCTAGACATTTCAAGTGGATAGGATTCCTGCGAAAATTTCATTTGGTAATCAGGTACAAGAAAGGTATATACAAGAAAGTTGTTGATATGTTATCAAGCCTATTGTTAATGCGTTTGTCTTGCTTAAGAATAACTCAATCATGCATGAAAGTTATATTGAACAATATGCTCAAGATGACAATTTTATAGATGTTTATGCAACTTTAATTCAAGGAAATCATGTTGAAGAGTGGATTATCATGTTCATAACAAGTTGTTGTATCATCTTGGAAAGCTATGTGTTCCACAAGGTTAAAGATTCAATGTCATAAGGGAAGCCCACACTTCTCTTATTGTTTGTCACATTGGTGCCGCCAAAAAAATTTCACAAATTTAAAGGTATTTTTATTGGCCGAACATGAATGAAAGTGTTTTAAGATATGTAAGAGAATGTTCCATGGGTTCTACTAGTAAGCTTAACAATAGTAAATTGGGTTTGTATACTCCACTTCATATTCCTTCTCGTCCTTTGGAAAGTATTTCTGTGGATTTTGTAGGTGGACTACCAATGTCAAAGGAAGGCCATGGTTATATTTCTGTTGATGTGGATCATTTCAGCAAAATGTGTGTGTTGATACCATGTAAGAAATAGGTTATAGTAGAACAGACCTAAAATATGTTCTTCCAAAATGTATGGGTTCACTTTGGGTTGCCCACTTCTATTATTTCTGATTGACATTCTTGATTTGTTGGGAAGTTTTGGTCAAGCTTATGGGAACTCATGGACACCAAGTTGAAGAAGAGAAAAACATTTCATCCACAAACAGATGGAAAAAAAGTGTTAAACATAATAATAATGCATCTCCTTCACGGATATAGTGGTAAGAAAACTTTGGGATGAAGATTTGTATTACATCCATCATTCATACAATCGTTCCAAACATTTATCTACACAAGTATATCCATTTGAAGTTTTTTTGGGTTATTTTCTGAATTCTCCTTTGGATTTTATCTTTGTTAAAATTCAGCTAGTGCATCTAAGATTACAAGACAAGCTTGAGAAAAGCAAGGCAAAGTACAAAGCAAGGCATGACAAGCATTGTGTTGATCATGATTTCCAATTGGAAGATAAAGTTTGGTCATATATAAGCAAGGAAAGACTTCAAGGTGAAGGTAAAAAGGTCAAGCCAATTAGATATGTTCCTTTCAAAATTTTAGAGGATATTGGTAAGAATGCTTTCTAATTATATTTGCCACCTTACATGCAAATTTATTTTGTTGTGAATGTGGAAAACTTGAGATTGTATGAGCCTCCAATGATTGATGATCATGAAGAGGATGTTCAGATTCCATGTATTGAATATCTTTCTCCTAAATATTTGGATGAGTTGTAGGAAGATACAATTCTTGACACGAGAATTAAGAATTCACGCAGGGGCAATGTGGAGTACCTTCGAGTGGGGCTCAAATGTACCAATCCAAGTAAATGAAGATGGATTGAGATCAGGAAAGCGAGGGAGTTGTACTCGCACTTACTTGCTGAATAAAAACAGACTTTTGGTAGACCAAAAGCTTCTAGTGGGGATGAATGATCCAGGGGATAAAAAATATGCTAAAAAAAAAAGTGCTCAAAATCCCTCAAAACTAGTTCCAATTTGTATTGTTCATCATTCTGATTCCAACACCACTTGAATCACCTTAATCCAAAACCATATGTAAAAGTTATCGTATTCTAAATTTTGTGGAAAATAGCTAAAATTTAACTTGTAGAGTTGACTGGACTGTTGACTGGGCATATCGTATAATTATGTCATCAACTAACTATGCAGGGTATGGTGTCAAATGGGCCAATCTTGTTCTGATATGTGATGGGGTCGTACAGGTTGGGTTGGCAATTTGTGATTGGTTGTTGCTTATTGAAGTGGCTCAATTACAAGGCCCCACATGGCCCTCTGCTATTGGCCAATTTTCTTTTAACATGACCAAAGGGCCTTGTTTCTGGGAAAACTAGTGTCTTTTCGATTTGCTAGCCCTCTAGGATTGGTAGCTATCCTAGCAAACAAACAATCAAAGAAATTTGGGATTTCCTCTATGTATGATAGATAAGAGAGAAGCAAAGGAACCAACCTCGATCTTTTGTTCGACTCCTTGCTTGATTTCTCTCCCTCTTGATAGAGCTTGCAACTCTTCTCCTACTTGTCCCGCTTAAAGAATACCTGTAGAAACAAAGTAACAAAACACCATCAACGCATCTTGATCTATTATATCATAAGCAATGCAGAATCAAAAACACATTGAACATACAATGGCATTCACAAATAACAAGATTCATAAATACATAATTGTATGGAGGAAAACTCAAAGAACTTTATTAAATATGAAGGGAGAATTACAACCCAGCTGTCTGATCTAGCATCATCCTCCCAACATCAAAGCCCTCTTCACCTCATGAAAAGAAAGATCACCCAATACTACAATTCTCTTTCTCAAAGACAAACTATCAGCAGTTTCTTACAAATTACAAAATTCCAGCCTCTAGATCTCTCAAATGAGGGATCCATTTATATATGTCTGCAAGGGTGTGAGTCATCTCTGGGTTTTTGATTAGTGTCATTCCACTTGTTGTTTTTGGTTCCACTTGGAGATTTCTTGGATCTCTTACTCATCCCTGGGCGAGTTCAGAGAGGCAAGTGTCATAGGAGAAATTTCTAGAAGATTCCATGAGCATCCACTTAGCAAACTGTCTCAGACATTTGTCCATTCTCACTCATCACACCCCACAGAAGGCCTCTTTAGTATACATCACAGCTGGCTAGTGTAGGAGTCAGTATGCATTGCACCCTGATAGTGGAGCAGTCGGTATTGTCCAGTTTTGGCCAGTTCTGAGTGGTTTTTCAAGTGGAACTTTTGGGGAATGATGTAATCAGTTGACCATGATCCTTTAGAGTATGAAAAAACACTTTTAGGGGTTAAAGAGCCCTAGTTTATCGACATATAAGATTGGGGTTGAAGTGCCCAAATATGTCTATAATAGTTGTCCCCTAAAGCATGAAGTCGTAAATCTTTGATGTCGAGTGAAATGCTTTATCATGAGGATCCGAGGTATTCGAACTGGAAGGTGACCTATATAAGATACAATATAATACATCATCATCGTATTATTTTCATGATCTAGCTGAGGTGGGCATTCCCATGCTCAACTTTATAAATTCATTTTCATGTACATAGAATAGATAATCGTCTTCAGTTGCAGACTGGTGATTCTTCATATGGAGAGTCATCATCCTTGGCTTGGATGACCATCTGTGTAGCTTCTATGTACATTTGATATCTTTATATTCCTGAATATATCGCAGCTCGGATGGATGAAACTAGATCCGGGGCCTTCAAGCTCATTTAATCTTCACTTGATGTACAAGTCAATCCATGTGAAAAATATGTTCTGACGTCGAACATGGCAAGACATCGCCTGATTACTAGCCAATAATAAAAGCTGTTAATAGACGCGAGAGGAATCACCGATAATGATAATGACACTCAAGGTACTACAGTACAATTCACGTGGTGTGAATATATGATCTGATGTCGAACACCATGCAAAATCTTTCGGTCGAAGGTCATTGATGTAAACTTGTTGCTGGAAGTGAGAAACTTTCCATTGAGGCATGCAATCTTCAAATACTGAAAGGGTTGTTTCTAAGTCAAATTCTTGGATAATGAGCTGATGTCAACAAGAAGTGACCCATCGTAGGAGGGCCTTAATGTATCCCATATCTACGACAGGAAATGAAGCAAATGATTTTCTGGAGGTGAAAACGATCTGACGACACAAGGTTCATGAATTGCAGTCATGAAAAATGGAGGGTGAAGGTATTGCAGTGGATGAGGCATTATCTGGATGGCGAATTCTCAATTGAATGACTTCTCTTGAACATATCGGTGACACTGAGATGGATTGGTAGCTTTAACCCCAAAATATGGATGGTGTGGAGGACCAATGGTGAAATGACCGGTGAACAGAATAACCCAATCCGACTCAATCATGGTGATGGAGTGAAAGTGTCATGTTCAAGAGCGACCAACTACCATAAAATTCTTTAAGTTTTCTTCCCTTTTTCTCCAGTCATTGCAGACTAGTACCTCTTTATTTTTGTCAAGCTTGAGGAGTATAACATATGCTTGTTCTATAATTTTCCCTTCGGGCAAACCTGTTGCCATGTTTTAGCGAGCCTAGCAACAGTGAACTCGTTCTTATCTGGGTGGACAAGTTTGTCTCTATTATTTTAATGATTTTAACGACAAGTATAACTCGGTTCTTTTCATGTTTAGAGAGTTTGAAAAGGGAAAAAAAGGAAACTCCAACAATTCTTTTTTGTAGCATAATCCCTTAAGTCCAAAAAAGGATAAAATAATACAAAAGGGATGACTTTTTCGATAACCTTAGCGAGTCGAAAAGACAAGCGCTCAAACTTTTTCATGAGATAAACCCTTAGGACTGAAAAAGATTAAAATATACAGCAGGGATCACACTTCCCCTTACTTTAATGAGCTGGAAAGGCCATTAGATTGACAATCTTTTCATATTTGACGAGTCTGAAAAGAGTTTAAAGGAGACTCATTTTTTAGGAACGAGTGGTGTTTAGGGTAGCAAACTAGTTCCGGGTGAGCTTGGAACTTCTCAAAACATGGTGATGTGAAGAGGGTGGCTAATGTGACCACTCATAAAAGGCTCAAAAGGCTGATATTAGGGCAATCACAAAGGTTATTTATCGAGGGTGGATTCATTTTTTAATGAGCTTGAACTAGGAGAAACTATGCTCAGTGGTAGGTTTATTTTTTAACGAGCTTGAACCATGCGATAACACTGCTCAGTTGGTAGATTTATTTTTTAACGAGTTTGAACCATGTGATAGCATTGCTCAAGTGGTAGGTTTATTTTTTAATGAGCTTGAACCATGTGATAACATTGCTCAGTTTTTCTTTTTATGTAAGCTAGAAACAACATAACTAAAAAGCTAAAGAAAAAAACTTGAAAGCTAAGGAACTACTAAGGTTAGGTAGGATAGTTTCATTAGCGTTTAGACAAAACACTTCCTTTGCTTCGTCCGTAGAGCAGACAAAGGTGAATGGTGTGTTAGACCAATCACCTAACCTAAGAAGTTAAAAACTAAAAAGCTAAAAATCTAAAAAGTTAAAAAGCTAAAAAATGAAATTAGTCATTTTAGCTTGCATAAAAAGGCTTGCATGCCCCCAGGCATCGAGAAAAGGAGAGTCTCCAGTAACCATATGGAAATCACTGTGGTTAAGCAGGATGGTTTTTGTTAGTGATTAGAAAAAAAACTTCCTTGGATTTGCCTGCCAAATAGACAAAGGTGAATGGTGTGGGACGACACTTCCAATCACATAACCTACAAGAAAACCTATCTTTTCAACTGGGTTCATCTCAAAATAGACAAGGGTGTATGCCCCCTAAGCCTCGTTACATTCACCGAACTACTCCCGGCAATCAGGTGGATGGAATGAAGGCTGAAGAGACACTCTTGATGATAAAAGACCATTTAGGGATGATGATCGACTTGGAGCTATGCTTGATCCTAGAAATGAAAGTTGGTCAATAGTGACAATTTTGCTTTCATGTGCGAAACACATCACTTGAAAGAGTGTTGAAACGATAGCCTCCATGTTGTAAACATAGTCACATCCAAGGAGTAGATTTTAATCTAACGGTCCTTGGATTACCATCACGTTCAAGTGAATGGTTTTTCCTTCTCAAAGTAATTGGTAACTTAGGAAGGATCCCTAACGATTGACTGGTTCCTTTGTTAAAGCCTGACAAATTCTGTGTAACAGGAATAAGCGATGGCAAACCAAGCACTTTCCAAGCAGTTGAGGAAAGGATACTCACTAAAGCCCCTTCATCTATGATAGTGCCAGACAAAAACATTTTGTAAACTTGTACTATGATTCAGAATGGTACATTAGAAGGAAGAAGGGATCTTTCTAGCTGATTCCAATCAAAGGAAGTGACTAGACTACTTGGAGGGGGTACCAAATAAACGTTAGAATTAACCTCTTGAGTAGGGGGATCTGGGGGATTCTCTTCCTGTTGTGAAGGAATGGGCGGATTGCCCCTAGGTTCATCAGACTCTGAAGTAACAAAAAGAATTTGAACAATATCATTCTCACTCTCTTTGGGAAGGATATGATCTTCTGAAGGTAAAATTGGGTCGAATGCCATCTCGGCCTATTGACTTTGGTCTGGTACAGACTTAGAAGATTTAGTGTTTCGACCAATGGTCGAGTTATGTCATTTGAATTTTCTACTAGCAAAGGACTTGGGGAGAGCTTCCTGTATCTAGATGGAAGTCACTGCGGTGAAGTAGGACGGTTATGCAAGATTCTTTTGGCTTCATCCAAAAAAGGACAACGGGGAAGGGTATGGTCCCTTTCACATAACTTACATGGAATTTGGACCTTTCTTTTCTATGCATTATTACTAGTTGATGGTGTGTTTTCAACTTGATCATCAGAGGTTGATGACACTGTTTGATGAGAACGGGGGGACCATTCTCTCAAGATCCAAGGAATGCACAGACACTCTTGATGAAGATGGTCTCCTCCACAAATTATGCATGGATCACTGGGTTTGAAAAGCTTAGTGTGCAGATTTTCACCAGATGGTGCATGGTTGCCCCCTTACTTAACTGACTTCTTCTTCTTCTCCTTCCCTTTCTTCTTCTTCTCAGTCACCTGGTTACTAGCATCATTGTTTTCGCCAAGTGAAGAGGAAGAAGGGGAGGGAGAAACAAAAAAAGTGGAAGGTGAAGGGTCAAGTTCAATATCAACTGGTTGCTGATTTGATTACTGAGGAATCATGATATTTTGAACAACAGAGGTTGAAAATAGCCATATTGGCAGGCCAATTGTGATTCTCAGAAGGGAAAATGTAGCCATATACAGAGCACTAATATTTCCCCAAGAAGAAAATGGACTAGGATTCCCCTGAAAAGGGATTCCATGATTGGTGGACTCCATTATCTCAACCTAAGATCAATGAAGGAACAAGGATTTTATTCTGAATTTAAATAAATTTTAATGACGCTTTGACACAAATTTGCTTTTTCAATTTTTAAGAGTCGAGAAAAAGCTAACGATGACTCTAGTCCCCTTCAATTTTTAATGAGCCTGAAGTGACAAGTGCTCAGATGGACCTTTTCTTTTAAGGAGTCAAAAAGGAACGAAAGTGACTACTCTGGAAATCTAGACAGAGGGATTACCAAACCAATTGCAAAATTGCAATATACACCTTGGTGATAAATTAAAGAGAAATTACCAAGGACTTATGTACGACAGTCAATCTTCCCGAATGTTGTGTTCAGTGCATTGCGATTGATAGGGCAGCAGACACAACTTCCTATGGATAAAGCATATAAGCCTATTGTGGTCTCCCAATATATACTCGACGGTACGGGGAGCACAAGTCCGTGCTAGCACTTGTCATATCAAAGAGGAGGAATCACCAAGCTTTGATGAAAATGATAGTTACTATATTTTACAATGCTGGAACACTTCTCTAGCCTAGACCTCTAAATGTGTTGCGTTAGGTTCCAAAGCGTTGTTAAGTTCATTGAAATTTATTTTAGAGTTGATCTTGTTTAGAATTTTGCGTTTCAATGGTTCACAGCGTGATGTAGATGTAAAATTCCTAAAAATGCAATCTACAATGATAAACAACCATTGTTTATTTTTAACAATGAAAACCCTAGCTACTAAGGAAAGAAGATTCAATTTCTTTCAAACAAAGAGCAAAGAGCACACACTAAATGCACTTTTCCTAAATCATTTTTCGCACACAGTCTAAATTCCAATGCAAATGCATGTCTTTTTTTTTTGTTCCCTTTAATGTGAAAAATGTGAAAAAAGGAAAACTAAGTATAGCAAAGATCTAAAATATTTTACTCAAAGCGACATTTCGACAATTTCTTTTTCAAAATGGAAAGGAAGACTAAATGACACTTTTCAATTTCGAATAGAAGATGCTTTCAACACTTCAAACATTAACAAATCAAATCAAATGCATGAAAAAAATTTCAATCGACTATCCAGGGAAGGAAGACTCAACGACACTTCTCTTTTTGACACAAAACGACAATTATGACACTTTTGTACCAAAACAACAGATCGATTTAAGCAAATTTTCGAAAAAGGATTGTAAATTATGGACAAATACATAAAAACATTTACTAATCCTAATCAATGGAGGCTGAACTATGTAATGAAGGTGGGCTTCAGCAATGAGGTACTATTCATAAGCAACAAAACAACTAAACAGAGCTGAAAGCAAGGACAAAAACCACAAACTTCAAGAAGAGAAATAGGATCACTCAGTCATCGCACCTGGGCTTCACAGAAACGGGGATGCATCGCACCTGTTACACTTGGGAAGTGTGATGCATACTGGCTTACAGTGACAGACAATGCAATGGGCTAGGGACCACAACTAAGATGGGTTTTGGCTCAAATTTGCAGCTGGTTTCAGTGAGTTAAGTTAAACTATGATGGAAAGTAAAGAGAAAAGTACAGGGGAATGATCTTGAGAGGTTACTGAGCTACCAAGAGGGCACCTAGAATGCTTGTAAGTCAGATGTTCAACTCATAAGCTAAACCGAATATTGACTAAAGGAGCATTCATCTACTATGCAATTGCAGAGTAAGACCAGTTCGAAGGCTATCTGGCTAACTTCAGGCTCCGTCTATAGTTTATAAAACAAACAACAATAACAAACAGAACATCTATTTGGTCCCCAGTGGGGTCGCCATTTTGTTTCCGGGAAAACTAGTGTCTTTTGAATCTGCTAGCCCTCTGGGATTGGCAGCTATCCTAGCAAACAAACAATCAAAACAATTTGGGATTTTCCTCTATGTATGATAGATAAGAGAGAAGCAAAGGAACCAACCTAGATCTTTCACTTGACTCCTTGGTTGATTTCTCTCCCTCTTGATAGAGCTTGCAACCCTTATCCTACTTATCCCACTTAGAGAATACCTGTAGAGACAAAGTAACAAAACACCATTAAAGCATCTTGATCTATTATATCATAAGCAATGCAGAATCAGAAATACATTGATCATACAATAGCATTCATAGATAACAAGATTCACAAATACACAATTGTATGGAGGAAAACTCAAAGAACTTTATTAAATATGAAGGGATAATTACAACTCAGCTGTCTGATCCAGCATCATCCTCCCAGCATCAAAGCCCTCTTCACCTCATGAAAAGCAATATCACCCAACAATACAATTCTCTTTCTCAAAGACAAACTATCAACACTTCCTTACAAATCACAAAATTCCAGCCTCTAGATCTCTCAGATGAGGGATCCATTTATAGATCTCTGCAAGGGTGTGAGTCATCTCTGGGTTTTATATTAGTGTCATTCCACTTGGAGATTTCTTGGATCTCTTACTCATCCCTAGGCGAATTCAGAGAGGCAAGTGTCATAGGAGATGTTTCTAGAAGATTCCATGAGCATCCACTTAGCAAACTATCTCAAACATTTATCCATTCTCACTCATCACACCCCACAGAAGGCCTCTTTAGTATGCATTACACCTGGCTAGTGTAGGAGCCAGTATGCATCACACCCTGATAGTGGAGTAGTTAGTATGATCTAGTTTTGGCCAGTTCTGAGTGGTTTCTTAGGTGGAACTTTTGGGGAATGATGTAATCAGTTGACCATGACCCTTTAGGGTATGAAACAACACTTTTACGGGTTAAAGAGCCCTAGTTTATCGACATATAAGATTGGGGTTGAAGTGCCCAAATATGTCTATAATAGGCCTCAACAGGGTTCAACCCCTAGACCTCCTATAGAGAAATACCATCATTTACCGTCACGCCATGCCAATGGTTCTTAACAGGTATTGAAGCCTAGTTATATATAAATTCATATTTTGGCACGTTTGGGAAAGTTGGTTAGGAATTTGGCCCCAACCCCAGGTTTCATGGAACTGATGTGACCAGGAGCACATCAGAGTGGGGTGGGGCAAACAGTTATCCCTAGAGCCAAGCCATATGGGAACCCACATAACCAACCACAAGAGTTATGGTGGTGGGGACAGGAGGATAGGCCTTGAATCCTAGTACTATCAGACAACCAGAACTAATGGTAGGAGTTATGCTGCGGGGGGGGGGGGGGGGGGGTAAAGGGTGTGGCCTGAACCCTGGCTACATAACGCCCATGTGCTCGAGAGCGAAGCTAAGAAATCAACACCTAAGGCCTATTTTTCATGGTTAAATAGGTGACATTTTGCACCTTTATCGGTGGGGTTCATGCCAAAACACACACAAATTTATCACTTCACCGAATGAGTAAAGGCGGAAAGCATTGCATGGTTAGACGATTTTGTTAATTTGTTGGGAAATGGGGAAAGAGGCCTAACTTGGTCATTCTTCATCCTTTTTGAGCCCAAGAAGAGCCTAGACAAGGGTTTTTGGGTGTTCTCCACATAATGGCAATATCATTTTTGCAATTTGAGCTATATAAACTAATGTAATTCCAGATTTGAACATATAATTTAAAGGCCCAACATTTTAAGTTGGAACCAGAGACATCGCCTAGGAAGGGTGAACTCCATCATCAGATTGTTGTTTGTGTGATGTTGTTCATGGTCTATTTTTCTCTATTTGATTTCTGCAAACTTAAATAAAAACACTAAGTTTATCTGCTTTTGAAAATTGATCCATTTCCCATAAGACATAAAATTACTTGCAAACGTTTTATGAAACCTTCAAGTTTTTAATTTTAGATCACCTACTTGTCTAGTTCATGAAGCGGTAGGAGAAGGTTTATAATTTGAAATAGAAGTTCAATTGAATGGTTGATTTTGGGTGAAGGATCCATCTCATTCAATAGTTATGATGTTTGAAAACATAATTTGTGTTACACATAACTGAGTTGTTAGACATCATAATAATTTCTTTGAAGCGGACCCGTGGTATACCAAACATAGATAGGGGTTACATGAACCTATGGTCATGGTAGTGTGGTCTGTGCGTAGTCAAATATTATGGAATTATGGTATGCATTTCATAAACTGAGTGCATGTGAGTTTGGAAATGTAAGCATTGCATCATTTGTAGTTAGTAGAATTGACACCTACCCATGAGGGCTTCACTGGGAGAGAAATACCATACCACATGCATTCATATTACGGGATATATATTGAGGAAAAAAAGATATAATATATTGAGCATATAATAGTGGGTAAAGGGTTTTTATATTGGTAGGTATAAAAATTTGGCTCAAAGTTAATGAAAAAATATAAAGGGGTATAAAGAAATTTTAATGAAAAAATAGATACCTACAATATCTAGTGAAAGTAGGTGTTTTTTAAATTGGGATGGTATATTGGTGTTATAGAAATATTTGGGTACTGCAACCCCAATCATATATGTCCATAAACCAAGGGCTTCTGAGTCCCTAAAAGTGTTGTTTCACACCCTAAAGGAACAAGGTCAGCTGATTACATCATCTCCCAGAAGTTCTCCATGGAAAAATGCTCAGATGATCTGGATTTAAACAGGAACGCAATAAAATACAGAGATAACCATATACACAAATATGCAGCGGAAATAATACTTCATTTCATTAATGGAAAATAATGAAATATGCTTACAACCAGAAATGGAAATAAACCAGCTAGGGCGATGGTAGCTTATATCTGAGAAGAGATGTGGTGACTACATGCCTCTGAACTGTGTTACAATGAGGCTTGGAGGCCTATTTATTGTTGAGAAATAATGAAAACCCAACCCTTCACATTCCAAAACCTAACCCTAGAAGATGAAACGCCAAATTGTGGGCCCCGTTTTGGGTAAATTGGTACATCAATTCCCGGGGTCGTAACTTTGGCATATGATCTCCGTTTGACGCGTATGATAGCTCGTTAGAAAGATCTATCCGAGAACTACCACTTTGGGAAGGGCAACATCGGTCCATGGACCCATGTTGCCCCCAGATTCCCAAAAAAACGTCGTTTAGGGCCTCAAAACGGCTCCGGAAGTTCAGGACCCGAAAAAACTACTAAAAATAGTAAATTGTGCTACATTTACGGAAACTGAAAAAGCCTAAAAGAGACAGTTGCGGGGGTCCAAATGGGATAGGTGGGTGGCCACCAACATCCACCTGGATCATTCCTCCCCCCTTAGGAAGCAATGGTCCCCATTGCATTGAGTTCATCCCTGAGATGAGGAAGTTTCTGTTGAGCTGGGTCACTGGTGAGCTGTTCTGCAATCTCTTATGTGTCAAGAAATGGTGGGAATCATGGTCGACGACGGTCCATATTGAACACTCAATGCAAGCAAAGGAATGGAGGAATGATATGCTTCAAAGCATTGTTGCCCATAGCCTTGGTACTGGTGTAAGGACCATGTCGGAGTGGTCGGAGCTTCTGATGGGCTCTTGTAAGGCATTCTTTCTGCAGATGTAACCAAACTTTGTCACCCACCTGTAACTTACGTGGTACCCCTATGCGTGAGAAGAAGTTGTTCCTGTGTTCTGTCATAACCGTATCCCTTTGCTGCTGCAACTACATGGAGGAACCCTTTGCGAGGGTCATGGATGTAGCAACGATCTTCCCCTTACTTTGGGAGTGAATCAACAAGAAATAAATTTCCGAGTCTGTGATATGAGCTTGTTGCCTTTCTTGGTAGTGACCAAAGAGGTGGCGGTAGGTGGGGCTACCTCCAGTATCCTGTATAATGACTTATCCAAAGACATAATAACAGCACGAGGTCTTCACTCATACACACCATGTCGCTTCCACAAGTATGGCTGGCCTAATAGTACATCGCAAACATCCAGAGGTGTAACATCACACAATACCTCGTCTGTGAGAGGCTTGATGCTATAGGGAAGGCAGCATTGCTGGTGAACTTTGAGATCTCGTCCTTCATGAAGCCACCCAATACTGTATGGTTGTGGGTGTAGTGTAGTTGGTAGGCCCAACCACTTCACGAACTCCTTATATCCCGACCTCGTTGGGGACATGCAAAGAAAAACAGAGAAAAAGAAGATTGCTCTGATACCATTGATCCGGATTTAAACAGGAACGCAACAAAATACAGAGATAACCATATACACAAAGATGCAACGGAAATAATGCTTCATTTCATTAATGGAAAATACCGAAATATGCTTACAACCAGAAATGGAAATAAACAAGCTAGGGCCATGGTAGCTTATCTTTGAGAAGAGATGTGGCAGCTACATGCCTCTGAACTGTGTTACAATGAGGCTTGAAGGCCTACTTATTGTTGAGAAACAATGGAAAACCCTTCACATTCCAAAACCTAACCCTAGAAGATGAAACGCCAAATTGTGGGGCCCATTTTGGGTAAATTGGTACATCAATTTCCTGAGGTCGTAACTTTGGCATACGATCTCCGTTTCACGCGTATGATGGCTCGTTAGAAAGATCTATCCGAGAACTACCACTTTGTGAAAGGCAACATGTGACTTGTGTTGCCCCCAAATTTCCCAGAAAACGTAGTTTAGGGCCTCAAAACGGCTCCGGAAGTTCAGGACCCGAAAAAAATTGCTAAAATTACTAAATTGTGCTACAATTACGGAAACTGAAAAACTGAAAGAGACAGTTGCGGGGGTCCAAATGGGATAGGTGGGTGGCCACTAACATTCACCTGGATCATTCCTCCCCGCTTAGGAAGCAATGGTCCCCATTGTGTTGAGTTCCTCCCTGAGATGAGGAAGTTTCTGCTGAGTTGGGTCGTTGGTGAGTTGTTTTGCAATCTCTGATGTGTCCAGAAATGGTGGGAAGCATGGTCAACGACGGTCCACATTGAACACTCGGTGCAAGCAAAGGAATGGAGGAATGTTGTGCTTCAAAGCATTGTTGCCCATAGCCTTGGTACAGGTGTAAGGACCATGTCAGAGTGTTCGGAGCTTCTGATGAGCTCTTGTAAGGCATTCTTTCTGCAGATGTAACCAAACTTTGTCGCCCACATGAAACTTACGTGGTACCCCCGTGGGTGAGGAGAATTTGTTCCTGTGTTTTGTCATGACCGTATCCCTTTGTTGCTGCAACGGCATGGAGGAACCCTTTGCGGGGGTCATGGATGTAGCAATGATCTTCCCCTTACTTTGGGAGTGAACCAAACAGGAAATAAATTTCCGAGTCTGTGATATGAGCTTGCTTCCTTTCTTGGTAGTGACCAAAGAGGTGGCGGTAGGTGGGGCTACCTCCGGTATCCTATATAATGAGTTATCCAAAGAAATAATAACAGCACGAGGCCTTGACTCATACATAGCATGTCGCTTCCACAAGTATGATTGGCCTAATAGTACATCACAAACATCCAGAGGTGTAACATCACACAATAACTCGTCTGTGAAAGGCTTGATGCTGTAGGGAAGGCGGCACTGCTGGCGAACTTTGAGATCTCGTCTTTCATGAAGCCACCCAATATTGTATGGTTGTAGGTGTGGTGTAGTCTCTAGGCCCAACCGCTTCACGAACTCCTTATATCCTGACCTCGTTGGGGACATGCAAAGAAAAACAGAGAAAAAGCAGACCGCTCTGATACCACTGATCCGGATTTAAACAGGAACGCAACAAAATACAGAGATAACCATATACACAAAGATGCAGCGGAAATAATGATTCATTTTATTAATGGAAAATACCGAAATATGCTTACAACCAGAAATTGAAATAAACCAGCTAGGGCAATGGTAGCTTATCTCTGAGAAGAGATGTGGCAGCTACATGCCTCTGAACTGTGTTACAATGAGGCTCGAAGGCCTATTTATTGTTGAGAAACAATGGAAAACCCTTCACATTCCAAAACCTAACCCTAGAAGATGAAACGCCAAATTGTGGGCCCCGTTTTGGGTAAATTGGTACATCAATTTCTCGGGGTCATAACTTTGGCATACGATCTCCATTTAACGAATATGATAGCTCGTTAGAAAGATCTATCCGAGAACTACCATTTTGGGAAGGGAAACACGGGATCCTTGCTGCCCCCAGATTTCCCAAAAAACGTCGTTTAGAGCCTCAAAACAGCTCCGGAAGTTCAGGACCCAAAAAAAACTGCTAAAAATAGTAAATTGTACTACAGTTATGGAAACTGAAAAACTGAAAGAGACAGTTGCGAGGGTCCAAATGGGATAGGTGGGTGGCCACCAACATCCACCTGGATCATTCCTCCCCCCTTAGGAAGTAATGGTCCCCGTTACGTTGAGTTTCTCCCTGAGATGAGGAAGTTTCTGCTGAGCTGGGTCGCTGGTGAGCTGTTCTGCAATCTCTGATGTGTCCAGAAATGGTGGGAAGCATGGTCGACGACGGTCCACATTGAACACTCGGTGCAAGCAAAGGAATGGAGGAATGTTGTGCTTCAAAGAATTGTTGCCCATAGCCTTGGTACTGGTGTAAGGACCATGTCGGAGAGGTCGGAGCTTCTGATGGGCTCTTGTAAGGCATTCTTTCTACAGATGTAACCAAACTTTGTCGCCCACCTGAAACTTACGTGGTACCCCTGTGGGTGGGGAGAAGTTGTTCCTGTGTTTTGTCATGACCGTATCCCTTTGCTGCTGCAACTACATGGAGGAACCCTTTGTGGGGGTCATGGATGTAGCAACGATCTTCCCCTTACTTTGGGAGTGAACCAAACAGGAAATAAATTTCCGAGTATGTGATATGAGCTTGCTGCCTTTCTTGGTAGGGACCAAAGAGGTGGCGGTAGGTGGGGCTACCTCCGGTATCCTGTATAATGACTTATCCAAAGAAATAATAATAGCACGAGGCCTTGACTCATACATAGCATGTCGCTTCCACAAGTATGGCTGGCCTAATAGTACATCGCAAACATCCAGAGGTGTAACATCACACAATACCTCGTATGTGAAAGGCTTGATGCTGTAGGGAAGGCGGCACTACTGGCGAACTTTGAGATCTCGTCCTTCATGAAGCCACCCAATACTGTATGGTTGTGGGTGGGGTGTAGTCAGTAGGCCCAACCGCTTCACGAACTCCTTATATCCCAACCTCGTTGGGGACATGCAAAGAAAAACAGAGAAAAAGCAGACTGCTCTGATACCACTAATCTGGATTTAAACAGGAACACAACAAAATATAGAGATAACCATATACACAAATATGCAGCGGAAATAATGCTTCATTTCATTAATGGAAAATACTGAAATATGCTTACAACCAGAAATCGGAAATAAACCAGCTAG
>APFE030963108.1:0-16107 GCA_000404065.3 Pinus taeda | reverse complement strand
CGGCTTAATGTTAGCTTTACCCGGAAACTAAATATTTTCCTCAATGTTTCTGATTTTCCGAGATCACACTAAGGTGCAGGGAAAAGAGCATACGCATGAGAAAAAATCTTCCTTTCCGTTTCTGATTTGCTCAGATCGCACAGAGTCGCAGGGAAAAGAGCATACACAGAAATGAAAGGTATAGATCCGGTAAAAAAATAGCTAAATAAACCGAAACCGAAATAAACAGAGAGAAAATAACAGTAAACTGCAAATGAACATTGTATACCTCCAGATTTAAAAATGACGCAGATAGGGCTACCGGAAACTTTTTCGCGTGAAACGAAAGGGGTTCCTCACTGGAACAGATGCTCCGAACACAACAGAGTAGTCCTCTCGGCCCGAAAGCAGTCAGAAGCAGTAGTTCTAGGAAACGACAGCCGCATGCAGTTCTGCCGGCTTCAGATTTGGATCACCAACGGACGCGGCCCTCAAATAGCTCTGATACCATGTAGGAATTTACAGGGTAAGTTCCTCAGACAGAACACCAAAAGGATACCGCTCACAAACAGATCACAGATCAATACACCAGTATTTTGACGTGGTTAAAACCCTCAGAGAGGGAAACAGTCCACGGCCTGCGCCAACGTGGCTACTACAGGCAATTTATTAATAAAAGAATGAAAATTTACATAAGCTTCTCTCATGCACGGTTAACCTACAAATGACCCTCCATGCGCTTTAAATAGAATTCATGGACCAATCGGGTGTCAAGCCACGGATCAAGTGTCGGTAATACCGAGGAGAGAATGAACCGTCGGAGCACTACATATCGTGACCGTCGGATTGTAAGTTACAAATGTACATAGTAAAGAAACACACTTTACCTAACTCTATACTAGACCAAGTTATACTTAACTATTCCTACGTGTCAGAATATCCTAACAATCCAAAAGCACTCAGTGAAAGAATTTCGGAGAAGCATTCCTTTAGCTGTTGTCCGATGCATGTGCCAGCAAGTTGCCCCGTTCCCGCGAGAATTGCACAATTTCTCCATGCATGCATGGCATCCCTTCCTAGAAAAGGAAAAAAGAAAAAGAAAAAAAACATCACTAAAAAATAGAGATCTATTTTTATCACTGGGAGTTGCACTTGTGTTAATTTTAGAGAACTGCAACCACTTGTCGCATTTTCCTAGATTTTTAGCATGCGTGTCATAAACCCTAAATCGACCAAATATATTTAATGGACACCGCCAGAGCTCATTCTCACATTCAATCTTTCATATTTGGAATTCCTAAGGCATTTAGCAAGCTTTCACATCACCGACACAACTTTTCTGGGTCATTTTTTCTTTTCAAGTCTTTATATACTTTTTCTGTCACTTTGGTTTTCTTGGCTTGTGGGAGTGTTTTTTTCAATGTTTTATTGAATGACCATTGGATTTTTACTTCTTTTTTTAACCTGTAGAAGTTTTATTTCACGTTTTGCATTTCCTTTCTTAAGCATCACATGCATATCCCAATTTTTGCACTAATGCTCCTCATTGCAAGAACTCTCCCCACAAGCTTTGTTGGTCATATGTTTGACTAATTCATGCATTTTGTTTTTAGTGCATTACCATTCAATCATATATACACAATACATCACTCATGCATTCAAATCTACTCATTTTCAAGTTTCTCTTGGGTAGATCTAGGCTACCTTAGCTCGGATCTAGCTCTTCCTGGCATGCACTATGCATTCTTGGAACTCAAGGCTCTGCCTTGGCTCTAGGAATTTCACAAAGGCTGCTAGTCACTGGGTCCAGCTCTACTTTGTGCAATTCCAGGGGTCAGTCCTCGAGTCTTTCCCATTGGGATTGTGCAATGCACAGTCCCAACCAGCATCAAGCCAGAGTAAACTACGAATTGCGTAGTTCTAGTCCATAGTAAGCCACACTGGACTGCACTCTAGTACCTCTTATTGGCAGTTGGGACTATGCAATGCATAGATCTAGCTAATAGTCCCTCACCTCTAAGAGTCACAATTGCACAATCTTTCCCACTAGTTGCCCAGTTTGTTGCATGATTAGTCCTTGAAGTGCTTTGTGCTTTTAAGCTGAAATTTGCTTTCCGTGAGTGTCCTCTCTATCTCCAGGTACATGAGTTGTTGAGAAGTCTCTCAATAGTGAAAGGAGCATGGTTTCCAAGAGAGTTGGATCAAAGGATACTATAAAGAGCAGCACTGAAGATGTGGTTGAAAAGGTGTCAATGAACTTGTCCATTTATGCAGACATGTAGTTACTTGTAGAGAAGGACATGAAGATAACATGGAATGAAATAAAGGACATATTTGTAGGAATTTTCAAGGAATATTTGGAAGATCGACAAGTCTATGTCAACATCCACAAGTCAGGCTTGTACATGGTTTCATGCAAGTACCCCGCCTTCCCATGCATAGATATTATTCACTAGATTGTCTCACATACCGATCTCGAGATGATGACATTGAGTAGTATCAGTGGAACACAATTTTCCACCTTTAGGTCAGAAAACGACCATCAAATGTATCACTTGCCACAACCGGTGAACCACATGGATGTAGTGTTCTACACTCCCAAAAACAATTTGAATACTAGAGACATCCTGAAGCATTGGGTAAAAGATCCATCGAAGTTGAGGGCGACACCCAACTAAGTCTACAAGGCTAAGTCACTCAGGAAGGCCTACCAATTCTTGGTCATCTTTGCAGGTCGCTTGTAAGGTCAAGAAAGCACGGAGACCTTTCCGTAGAGGTGGGTGGTTATGTTGGATCAGTTGCAAAATGAGGGAAGGTCATTCAACTCATCAAAAATTTTATCTCTTTAGCTGAAAGTGCATGTTTCTAATGCTCGAAATCAGCTGAAGAATGAGCAAGAATGATTCTATATGTCTGCGTACCTTCCTGGTGCAATTTGTACCCAACAATAGTTCCTTGGCATAGGTTGGACATGCACACCATCAGATGAAGTTGTGAACATCTATTGCAATTTTCTCTCTGAGTGCATCTACTGGCGAGTCATGGTAAGGTTGTTTGACCCCTTCATCACCTTTCTTTACAAGATGATCTTCGAATAGGATCCATCTTACATGTCCCAAGAAGTGACACAAGCATTTCTTAACATTGCAGATTGGTATGCCTCACCCAGTGACACCTTCATCAGGATATTTGGCAGAGAGAAGCCTCTACATGAGCTACCAAGGTTTGCCACAGACAAGCTGGTCATGAAATAGGGTGCATACCACATCTCCATAGGGTTATTAGCAGGACTACATAGGAGGAAGAAGGCACCATGGCCTACTCTTCCTTTGCGGATTGGATTCTATGAGATATGTACCTTCAAGGATGTGGATGTTGAGGCCGAGGACTCAAAGAAGCTTAGGACTCGGCAGCAAGAATTTCAATCTGTATGATCCCCACTGCATATTAAAAACCACTGTGTGAAGGTGTACAACCCATGGATCCATAGGGCATGTCATTGGCCAAAGGAAGATCCTTGGAGGTATTGCTACAAATTCTTTAGGATCAATGAGCCGGTCAGCATGGCTATAGAATGGAAAGAATCATTGTAGGAAGCATCACCACAGGAAGTAACAACAACAACATTAGTGAGCAAAAAACTAGCACATGACAAAGGCAAGACGAAGATTATGAGAACCTAGAGGTTGAGCAAAGCTACAAGTTTAGAGAGGATTCACCTGTTGAGAAAGTAGATTTGGAGATAGAGGTGAAGAGATGATAGTGCGAAAGGAGAGTAGAACGAAGGAAGAGAGAGAAGAAAAGGTTGAAAGATACAAAGAGGAATTTGCAGGAAACAGAAATGAAGCTGAATGCAGAGAAAGAGATCAGGAGGAGAGAAAGGGAAAAAAAGTGGAAACAAGAACAGGAGGAAACGTAAGGTGCATTGACAGAGAAAATTATGCCTACAAAAGTTGAGGAATCAGAGAAGCCAGCAGATGAAGAAGACGGTCAGCAAGTACAACATACATGGAGACGTAACATGAGCCACATGACCAAGACACTAATATCATGAAAAAATCATCTGAGGTCAACCCACAGTCTCTGCCACCTCCAAAATCACAACCAATCCTAAGAAAGAAAGGAGAGGTTGTTCTCCTTGATGATGATCCAATGATGGATGTATACAACCTTTTATTTGAAAAGTCACAACAAAGGATTATACAGGCACAAAGAAGCTCCCAAATGATCAGACATCACCTGCACACATAGAAGAAAGGGTGATTGTAGGAGATGTTAGAAGACATCCAACTACCATGGATGAGGCTTGTAAGGCTTATGTAGAAGCCATGAGTTCAACAGTCAAGTTATTGATAGTAGAGAATGATCGAATGGCAAACGACTTGTAAGAGACAAGGCAGAGAATAGAGCAGTCCACAAGATCCTCTATGGTAGAAATGAAGAAAGAAATTCTTGTGGGAATATCAACTTTTGAGACCAACATGTGGATTTGTTACCATGAATAAAGTGGTTGTCCATCTATATAGTTTTCAGCAGTAACACACAAAGAAAACCCAAACACTCAAAGACATCCATGCTGCTATTGCGCATGTACAAGAATGGACAATGAGGTACAAGGGAGCCCCACTTTACTTGCACAAGATGATGAAGCTGCAGGTAGAGCTAGACAAAGCACAAATTTGGATGTTGATCTAGAACTATGAGAAGCTCCCTCCGCTCATCACTATCATTGAGGTTTCATATGCATGGTTGATTAGGAGTATGGATGTCATAGTAAGGACACACAACATCCGTTTAATCAGAACCCTCACTCAAGCCATGAAGAAGAACCAAGTCATGCTAGAGGTAGACAGGTACAAAGAGTAGTTGATGCACGAAGCCATTAGTCATGACTTACATCTAAGTGCAGAAAACATGAAAAAATACATCAGTGGTCCATCCACACTCAAGAAATGTTACGCATGCTTCACAATGAGCTAAACAAAGGTTTCAGACCCATATACCCAGAAGCCATGGAGGTAAGAGTTTACTTTGAAAAAGACATCACCAAATAGTACGGGGTCATAATAGTGCAGTACTAGATTGGTATCAGTTCATCACTCAAGACCATCATGAGTATGTTGTCAAGTTTGTTTTTCCCCAAGACCTTGAGTGATGTTTTTTGTCTTGTTAGGTTGACTCAAGCCTATTTTGTCCCACATGGGTATATCTAGAAATTGTATATTATTCTAAGCATGTTGTAAGTAAAATTCCAAGTGTCACTAATGGAATGTGAATAGTCACTATCTAATGTGAAGAGTCATGAGGGTAGTTCAAGAGTCAAAGGGGAATATCAACAATGACCCCAACCTTTGTTTTATATAGAACCTCACAATGCATAGTAGAGGCTTTTGGGAGCCAAGATTTTGGCTAGGAATTGCTTAGAGAAGACTTGGAGAGTATTGTGACGAGCTTTAGCTTCTCCACATTGTAGAGCAAGTACATCTCTTTGGAGGAGCAGATGGTGTTGACTGTAATTTTCCACTATTGGGGCTAGTGGTTTTCAATGGTGTATGTGTGGATGGAACTTTCACTTAATAATATATAACAAAGCTAGCACACTTTTATGCATATGTTGTTATTGTAGTTGGACTATTCTAGTTGGTTTAGCTATGTATTTTATATAGCTTACACATTTTCGTATGAATTATCATGAGGATGTTGTTGAGTTTGTCTTTCCCCAAGACCTTGAGTGATGTTTTCTGTCTTGTAAGGCTGACTCAAGCCTATTCTGTCCCACATGGGTATATGTGGGAATTGTATATTGTTGTAAGCATGTTGTAAGTGAAATTCCAAGCGTCACTAATGGAATGTGAAGAGTCGCTATGTAATGTGAAGAGTCAGGAGGGTAGTCCAAGAGTCAAAGGGGAACGTCAATGGCACCCCAAACTTTGTTTTATATAGAACCTCACAATGCACAGTAGAGGATTTTGGGAGCCAAGATTTTGGCTAGGAATTGCTTAAAGAAGACTTGGAGAGTATTGTGATGAGCTTTGGCTTCTCCACATTGTAGAGTGAGTACATCTCTTTGGAGGAGCAGGCAGTGTTGACTGTAATTTTCCACTATTGGGGCTAGTGGTTTTCAATGGTGTATGCATGGATGGAGCTTTCACTTAATAATATATAATAGAGCCAACACACTTTTATGCATATGTTGTTATTGTAGTTGGACTACTCTAGTTGGTTTAGCTATGTATGTTATATAACTTACACATTTTTGTATGAATTATTTTGTATACAATTGTATGAATCTTGTTGCAAACGTGTCGTTGGTTTGACTCTTCACTTTGGATTGTGGACTATTTTTCTTTCCATCTTGTGATGTCATTACGCTCAGGTGTTCCTTCTAGGTTATGTACTATCACAGGATTCTAAGGGACACACTTCCTTTTCCCCTTCCATGTGTTGAAACGCCCATGCATTCCACTTGAATTTTTGCAAGGTTACACAATTGATTCTAACAAAGCTATCTTACTTACCTCTGCGCACTACCACAATCAAGCCACTACTTTACTACCCACTGCTAGGACGCCTACTCCAAACAGTCTGCGGTCTAGTTGGGACTTCTTACTAGGGAGATCCCTTCATATGTTGGTGGGTCCAACACCATCAACATGATCATATATATCATTATTTAGTTCCAATATGCCTAAAAACAAAACAAATGGATACACCTAGTAAGAAACAAGAAATCTCTACTATAACACATGAAGAAGAGGAAGAAATGAAACATGATATATCAAAGTTATAGGACCAAGTGCAACAAATTTCACTCTCACAAAGAGCAATCAAAAGTGAATTAGATGTGATCAATGTTAATATGGATGGTTTAAAAGGGGACATGGAATGTTTAAACTTGCATACATGGAAGGTTTGAAGGAAGGTTTGAAAAATTTGTTGCAGGAAAGGCTTTCTAATGGCGACAAGGTAGTCCATGAAACTCTTGATGACAACAAAAGTTATGTGAATCATGATTTTAGAGAATCTAACCTAGGGATGAAGATTAACCATATTCCAAAGATCGATATGAAGAACTTTTATGGCAAGGATATGGTAACACAAATACTACAGATAAAGAAGTTATTTGATCTACATGATGTACAACACACACAAAAAGTACGCATTGCATATTTATATTTACAACCCAATTAGTTTGTTTGCTATCGATGGCCTTGTTCTTGTAAACCATTTGTCACTTGGAAAATTTTTATCAAGGAATGAATAGCACATTATGAGGATACAAAGAGAAATACCTTCTTTGTCTAATTGATAAATCTCAATAAAAAATGTTTATTTTGGGAGCACATTGAGGATTTATAAAGACTAAATATCAAGGTAATTGATATTCCATAGGAGCATATGATAGTTGCCTTTATAGGGAACTTAAAGGATAAAATCCAACATGAGATTCGCCTTTGGGAACCTAGGTCATTAGAGAATGCATTTAGGGTGGCAAGAAAAGTTGAAAGAAAATTTATGGTAACAAATAAGTCTAACACTCATAACTATAAAGATGTAAGTGTCGTTTCTCCTAGCCTAACACAACCTACAAGGTTGACACCACCAAATTTGGAGGAAAAAAGAGCAAAGGGGCTTTGTTATAGTTGTGATATTAAATACAAAAAAGGTCATAAGTGTGATGAGAAGAAATTATTTTACATATATTGTGAATAGGAGGAAGAAAAGGAACAATAAACATCAAAATAAAAAGATATACACCAAGAACCAATCACAGGAGTTGAAAAGGAAGAAATGAATCTGACCATATCTTGTAATGCATTGGTAGGATTTTCCACTCCTCAAACTGTCAAGATAGAGGGATATATCAAGAAGGAAAAGGTAATAGTGCTTATTGATTCTAAAAGTACCCATAATTTTATTCATTTTAAGATATCCAAGGAGTCTAATTGCTTTCTATATCTAGCACAAAAGTGTCAAGTGATGGCTACAAATGGAGGAACTATAAATTACTTAGGGAAGTGCCATAATATCAATCTAACCATGGTGGCATATGTATTGAATAATACAATTCTTTCCATTCCAATGGTTGGTCCTAATGTTGTACTAGGAGTCCAAGGGTTACAATCTTTGGGGATGATACCTTTTAATTTTCGAGACATGTTCTTGAAATTTTTTTGGGAGGGAAAGGAAGTCAAATTAAGGTGATAGGTACTTATAATACTAGTGTACCCCCTTATTGTTATTGTTATTCTAGCCCCATGATTGTTACTAGTGTGCTCATGTAGCCCACATATTGTTATTGTTGTGCCCCATAGAAGCCCACTATTGTTATTTTTGTGCCCTTACATTATTATTGTTATGTAGGCTTTGATTATATTATGACCCCTTAGGCTCCTATATATACAAAGGAGGTCTTTTCATTTGTATCATCTAAGAATTTTTCATTAATGTAATGTAAAGGAGGTTTTTCCCTTGAATAAGATATTTTTTAAGTTGTTCATGTAACTATTTGTGAGTTGGTTTCATAACATTTGGTATCAGAGCTTTGGATTCTAAGGTTTCACTGTTTCAATAGGACATCGTGGAATTTTCGCTATAATTTGTTTTCTATGAATATTAATAAGTTGAAATTGCAGCCATGTGTAGCCTAAATCTTGGTGATACTTGTGTACAATTTTTAGATCTTGGTTCGATATATTTGTTGAGATATGGTCCAAAGAAGTTAGGGATATTTCAAGATCTAGAATTTAGTCTCAAACAAGTGATCTAGCGAAAATCAGCATAATGTTCGTTTCAGGAATCAAAATTTAATTTTGTAAAATGTGGATGAAAGGTCACAAAATGTACCTTCATTTATAGCAATTTTAGGGCCTAAGGTTGAAAATGTGACACATGGCACTCCGTACAATTTCGCTCTATTGAACAAGTCTATAATTATCAGGTCATCATGGGAGATTGCACATAACGCTTTCTTGAAGAATCCAATATTGGTATGACTTGTTGGGTTGGAAATAAGACACAATGGGACACTACAATATGAAATTTCAGATCCTGAATATTCACAATTATAGAGATACAACAGTTGCAATATCTAGCTCCTAAAAAGAAAGATAAAGGTATGTAGTTTTTAATTTTTCATAACTTTTGCTTGAAAAATTAGTTAGAAGTGATTAAAAGGGCATATTGAAGCATAGATATAAGTATTTGGTTGAACAATGTCTCCCAAAAAAAATAATTCTACACCCATTAAGCCCTCAGAAAACTTTACTATGACAGGTGAAGAAGAAGAATCGCAACATGATATATCAAAGTTATGGGACCAATTGCAACAAATTTCGCTCTCACAAAGAGAAAATGAAGATGACATGGATGGTTTAAAATGGGACATGGAAAGTATGAAAGGAAACATGGATTTATTTAAAGTAGAAATGGATGTGATGTATGTCAAGTTGGAAGGGTTGAAAAAGTTATTGCAAGAAATGCCTCCCGGTGGTGACAAGGTAATCCATGAAAATCATAATGAGGACAAAAGCAATATTAATTATGATTTTAGAGAATCCAATTCTGGGTTTAAGAACCACTACATTCCAAATATATATATGAGGAATTTTGATGGCAATGATCCAGTAACATGGATACTACAAATGGAGCAATATTTTGATCTACAGGATGTGCAACCGTCATAAAAGGTACGTATTTCATTTTTATATTTAGAACCCAATCTGTTTGTATGGTATATATGGATTTTTTCTCATAAACCACTTATCACCTGGTCTATTTTTATAGAGGAAATTATAGCACATTATGAAGTTACAAAGAGCAACACTTATTTAGCCAATTGATAAATCTCAAACAAAAGGGTTCAATGGCGGAGCACATTGAAGACTTCCAAAAATTTAATATTTGGGTAATTGATATTCTAGAGGAGAATATGATTGATGTCTTCATAGGGACTTTAAAATATAATATCCAACCTGAGGTTTGCCTTTGGGAACCTAATTCATTGGAGAAGGCATTTAGGGTGGAAAGAAAAGTTGAAAGCAAAAATATGGCAACAAGGAAGTCTACCACTCATAACTATAAAGATGGAAGTGTTATTTCTCCTAGTCTTCCACAACCTACAAGGTTGACACCACAACAATTGGACAAAAGAAAAGAAAAAGGGCTTTGCTGCAATTGTCACAACAAATACGCTAAAGGTCATAAGTGTATCAAGAATAAATTATTCTAAATATATTGTGAAGATGAGGAAGAAAAAGAACAAGAAACATCAAAAGAGGACGATATACACCAGGAACCAACCCCAGAGAAAGAACAAATGAATTTGACCATATCTTGTAATGAATTGGAAGGAATTATCGCACCTCAACCTCTTTAGATTAATAGTGTTGATTGATTCAGGTAGTACCCAAAATTTTATTCATTATAAGATAGCCAACGAATTGAATTACTTCATATATCTAACACCAGAGTGTCAAGTGATGGTTGCAAATGGAGGAACTATAAATTTCTCTGGAAAGTACCATAATATCAAGGTAACCATGGTTGAATATGTATTTAATAGTCCAATGCTTCAACTTCCAATTGGTGGTGTTGATGTTGTATTAGGAGTCCAATGGTTACAATCTTTGGGCATGATAACTTTCAATGTTTAAGAACTTTTCTTCATTTTTTTTTAGAAGGAAAGGAATTTGAATTAAGGGGTGTCACAGGCAAACCAGGAAGGATGATAAGCTCTAATGGCATGAAAAATATGTTGAAGAAAGAACATTTGGGTGCACTTTCATAATTATGCTCACTAGAGGTTCAAACATCGAAACCATCTATTTCTCTAGATCTCCAAAAAGCCTTGGACAATCATTCCAATGTGTTTATGACTCCCAAAGGCCTCCCACATATTTGCGATCATGATCATGCTATTCATTTGATTCCAGGAAGTGTTCCTACAAACATCAGACCTTATAGATATCGTTATGCCCAAAAGAGTGAAATTTCATGTATGGTTACAGAAATGCTAGAGGCCAGTATAATTCAACCTAGTCAAATTTCTTTCTCTCCTCCAAGAGTATTGATGCACAATAAGGATGGATCATGGTGCATGTGTCTAAATTATAGGGAGCTCAACAAGCTCAATTTTAAAGATAAATTTCACATTCATGTCATTCATTAATTTTTGGATGAATTATATGGAGCAATTTACTTCACCAAGTTGGATCTTCATTCAAGATATCATCAAATTAGAATGAAGATGGAATTCATTCAAAAAACATCATTCAGAACTCATGAGTGTCATTATGAATTTTTGGTGATGCCTTTTTTCATTTCTAATGTACATTCCACATTTCAAGGTTTGATGCATTCCATTTTCAAACCATTCCTTACAAAATTTGTGTTATTATTTTTTGATGATATACTAATCTACAACAAGTCTTGGAAGGATCATGTTCAACATGTTAACAGGGTGCTCAAACTATTAGAGGAGAAACAATTATATGCAAAAACCTTCAAATTTTTCTTTAGAGTACAAGAGGTGGAATATTTGGGTCATATTATATCTCATGAGGGTGTTAAGATAGACCATAACAAAATTAAATCCATTAAGGAATGGAAATTCCCCACAACCGTAAAGCATTTTCGAGGTTTTCTTGGGTTGATAGTGTATTATCACAAGTTTGTTAAGAGTTATGGGAGAATATTGACACTTATAACATCATTATTAAAGAAATATGCATTTTCTTGGACTCTAGAAGCAACAAAGGCCTTTGAACATCTTTAAGAGACAATCTTCCAAGCACTGATCTTCGCTATCCCAGACTTCACCAATTTTTTTATTGTGGAATGAGATGCCTCGAGAAATGGAATTGGTGGTGTTTTAATACAAGAAGGAAGATCCATATATTTTGAAATTCTTCCAATAATAGGAAAGTAGTTACACAATCCTATTTATGAGAAGGAAATGTTGGAAATACTACATGCACTAAAACAATGGCGACCTTACCTAATGGGAAGACACTTCAAGGTAAAAAAATATCATGATAGCCTTAAATAATTTTTGGAGAAAATATTATATTTAGAAGAGAAAAAAAAATGGGTGACAAAGATGTTGGGTTATGACTTTGAAATCATCTACAAAAAAGGGAAGAAAAATGTTGTTGCAAATGTACTATCCAGAAAGGATGAGGATGTGGAAGCATTGCTTTGTGCCACTTATATTATCCAACCTGAGTGGATAACTAAAGCAAGGGATGAATGGAATAATTATGAAGAGGTGTGGTCGCTCATTTAAAAGTTGCAGCAAGATCACAATACATCTGACACATTTAGTTGGAAAAATTATTCGTTATGGTACAAAGATCGCTTATATCTTTGTACGAATTGCCAACTTAAACAAAAGATTCTTTTGGAATTGTACACCTCTCCCTTTGGAGGGCACTCCGGATATTTAAAAACTTACCATAGGGTTAAGAAGGATTTTTTTTGGATGGCCTTAAATCTAATATTGAGAAGTTTGTGGCACAATGTTTGGTTTTCCAACAAAATAAGTTGAGGCAATTAAGACCTCAGGTCTGTTACAACCTTTAGCCATTCCAAGTCAGCTTTGGGAGGATATCTCAATGTATTTTATCACAGGCTTACCCAAGTTTGAAGGAAAGAGTTTCATCATGGTGGTAATTGATAGACTTACCAAGTATGCACACTTTTGTGCATTATCTCATTCTTTTAAATACAATAGAGTTGTTATTGCATTTATGGAAATAATTCAAAAGATTCATGGAAACCAAAAGATTATAGTAAGTGATAGAGATCCCATTTTCAATAGAAATTTTTAGATGGAAATATTTTCTTGTCTTGGTACTCATTTAGCTCATAGCTCGTCTTATCATCCTCAATCTCATGGGAAAATTGAGATAGTTAATTTTTTTTTTGGAAGGATATCTTTGTTGCTTTGTATATGATAAACAAACACAATGGTTCAAGTGGTTACCTCTATATGAATGGTTGTATAACACTTCCTTCCATACAACAACAAAAATGACCCCATTTATTATAAATATCATCCACCATCCATCACATAATCTTTAAGAGAAAATTCTAAGGTTCAAGTAGTAGAAGGTCACATCGAGCGTTAACAAAAATTTCTCCAACTCTTAAAGGATACCCTCACTATGGCATAGAATCAAATGAAAAAACAAGAAAATCATCATCTTTGTGAAATACATTTTGATGTAGATGATTCGGTTTTTTTATTTTTACAACCATATAAACAATTTTCTCTCAAGAAAGCTAAGAAGGATAATAAATTATCACCCAAGTACTACAGTCCGTACAAGGTGTTGCAAAATATTGGTACCATGGCATACAAATTGGAGCTACCTGCATCTTCCGAGTACACACAATTTTCCTTGTTTCATTCTTAAATAAGGTTATCAGTGACAATATTCCAGTTCAAACAGTGTTTCTAGAACTTTATGAAGAAGGAAAAGTCACATTTGAGCCTGAAGCAATCATGGAAGCAAGAACCTAACAACTACAAAATCGATCAAGTTCAGAGTATCTCATTAAGTGGAAGAACTTACCCACTAGAGAGTCCACATGGGTGGATGATAATTTGATACAAAATCATCCAAAACTACTCAAGCATTCAGGATAACACTTTTTTGAAGGAGAGGGGCATGTTAGGGACTAGTGTATCCCTCTTATTGTTATTGTTATTGTTATTGTAGCTCCATTATTGTTATTATTGTGCCCATGTAGACCCCATATTATTATTGTTGCGCCCCATAAAAGCCCACTATTGTTATTGTTGTTCCCTTACATTATTATTGTTATGTAGACTCTAATTATATTGTGACCTCTTTGACTCCTATAGATACAAAGGAGGTCTTTTCATTTGTATCATCCAAGAATTGTTCATTCATGTAATGTGAAGGAGGTTTCCCCCTCAAAGATATAATTTTTTAGTCGTTGATATATCTATTTGTGTGTTGGTTGCATAACATAAGGGGTATCACAGGGAAACCTAGAAATATAATTACCCATAATGGCATGACAAATCTTTTCAACAAGGAACAATCATGGGTAATTGAGCAATTATGCTCAATAAATGTTCAAGCATTTAAGCCATTAATTTATGTAGATCTCCAAAACACTCCTTGACAATCATTCCAAGGTATTTGAGACTCCTAAAGGTATTCCACCTATTCACAATCATGATCATGGTATTCACTTGATTCCTAGAAGTGTTCCTCCAAAGGTGAGACCTTATAACTATCTTTTTGATAGTGCTACACCTACCAATATTCAAGGGATCCCCCTGGTATGAAGCCCCAATTAGACCTCACACCATTTGGTGTGGGAGTCCCATCGAGTATGATGGCCTGGTTATTGTTGTCTTAAGGATTTTCCTCAACTCATGCTTGTTAGCACATGAGAGTGGCCTGCTTTGCCTTTGAGAAGAGAGGTTCACATTCCTGGTAAGTGCTAGTGTACTTGTGTCAATGGTTTTTTCAATATAAAGGGAGAGGGTAAAAGTGAGTCCGAAGTTGGTTGGGATGCAGTCCCAACTCGGTTAGGCACATACAACACAATAGGATGTACACAGCTTCAGGACCACACGGATGTGGCAGTCACAACATACAAGGTAAGATAACACATACAACAGTCAACAGATGAGTCTGAATGAGTGAAATAGTTGTTACAACAAGCTTAATGTGAAAGGTCTATCTGATGTCTAGGAGAGTAGTCTACCTGGGCAAGACAACATTAACAACATATACAACACATTTCCATTAATACATCATGTATTACAACAAGTGAAATAGCTTAGATGTAGAACACAGGTTAAATCAACATGCATTACAAGTGTTAAATATTAGTCTTACAATAGATGAAATACATGTGTGAAAAACGTGATGGCCTGTTAGCAGGCTTCTGAATTAAGCGAAAGTTCCAAGACACATCATTACACCATACATCACTAACCTCGAGTGCGAGGCATTGGAGCCACTACTTACTCAAAGAAAATATTACAGGCTCTCTTGGCTATCTGGGAGGAACTGAGGTGAAAAAGTCTGTTGCTTGTACAAATGAGCAGGTATTTATAGCTAAGGGTGAAACTGACACTTATGGTTGTTCGACTACCCTCATGACTGCTTAACTTCCATGAATTTTAGACTTACTTGACTCTTTGTTCAACAAGTGGGTCTCTTGGACTTCCACGTTACATCACATTGATTGACAACATAGCCAACATTAGAGATGTGTGTGACATGACTCGACATGATAGTGATGGTACATTCGTGCTATTTCTCGAATGCATGTCAAGCTACAGTGTTGCTAGGTGATGAATGTCTTCATGGTGTATCACAGCTTCACCTTCGCATGGAAAAGTGTGCAGAGATTTTGATGGTCTTTGGTTTTCTTGATGAAGCTTTGGCATGTTTCTCTTTGATCGCATGTTGGAAGGCTTGATGGGCTCATCTATTCGCGAATTTGCATGTTCGTCCGTTGGCGAGCACATCCCTTCACATGGATCGTTAGTTTGTCTGTTGGTAAACCTATCCTTCTACATGTGCTCCCTTTGTTCATCCCATTTGTCGTCTTGCCATGTTTGTTAGTGTACCTGTACCTATAGTCACTCATTATGAGATGACATCAAATGCAAAACCTCCTAATCTACAATGACACATGATCATTTCAGATGTAGGTGACTAGGAGAGGCAACAAGGTTGTGAAGTGGGATGATGGATCTGGGCACTGCTAATGAAAACTATGCAAGATTCATTGAGTGATGGAGATGAGAAATCCAAGTCAACAGTGACTATTGTTTGGTCAATTTAGTATTCCTAAATTGATATCATTAATTGTCAACCCGGGGATCGTAAGCTGATGAAGTGAAGGTGTAATATATGTACTTAAGCAACCGCTTAGAGCTTTTTGTCGTTTGGGGGTGTTGTTTGTGATTAATTTATCTTCCTAAGATGGGGTGATGTATTTATAAACAAATGAGTGATGGTGTGTGTGGAGTGAATTCTAGATGAGTGAGGGTGTGTGATTAGTGGTTTCTAACTACTTGCTGAAAAGGAAAACTTGAAGGAAATAGATGAATTAAAATGAACTGAAAGCAAA
>APFE030963104.1:401229-439232 GCA_000404065.3 Pinus taeda | reverse complement strand
GGTTAAGGTCAAGAACCCATGTGCAACCCCTTTTCCCCATCTGAACCCATCCCCCTACCCAAGTCTCCATTTTTGCCTAAAAACCCTTAAAGAAACCCTTTTTTGACCCCCTAAGCCATTAAAGGATGAAAATTTCATGAAAATATACCTACCCCGCCTTATCCTAAGGTCGGGAGCCACTTTCCGCTTTTTTTTATAACTTCATCAGAAACCCCTTTTCCTATAGTTTTGCCTTTGTATACTTTGTACAAAAAATTTTGCATAAAATTCTTGGATTTTCACCGTTTCCTAAGGTTGGCGGACAAAGTTGATGTTTACAAACAAAACCGTAAAAATCTTTGAAAATCATCCATGAAGTGGAGGGTCCCGCTGGGCGCGCCTGCCAAGAAATATAATTTTTTAACCTGCCCACTCACAGCTATCGCCTGTGCAATTAATCGACCCGATGACCGTCCGATCGCGGCTTTCCCAGATCTACGGTCAGTGTCAATTTCGGAGGGGCCCGACGTCTGACTGTTAATAAATGTTGTCCTTATCCGCCGTGCAGGTTCCTTGCCCGACAGCCGTCAGATCGCGCGCCCGCAGATCTACGGTTCTCATGGATTTCGAAATGCCCCCGACGTCCAACAGATACCTTCCGATATTTGTCAGACGCTTACGTCATGCGGGGACAGGTGTCGCGGCCAAACTCCGTCGGAGCCCCCTCTGACAGATTCCTTTCCGTGCAGGAGGGGGCCCGATATGGCAACACCTGTCCTCCCCACGTCCCCGCCCTACTGTTGCCCACGTCAATCGCCACATCCGCCCACCTCTTCCCCCATTCGCCCACCTGGCCGCCACCTCATCGCTCCCGTGGACCGGTCTCAGGCCACCACGTCACCCGATGACGTCCTACTGACGTCATCCAACCCAGACCCACATGCTGACGTCATGCTGACGTCATTCAAAAAACGCGCCAATAAAGCAAAAAGGCCATATTTTTACGGTTTTTCGCGTTTTTGTTATTTTTCTGTGAAAAAGACCTCTGTGCTGTCTGCATGCAAACCACGACGAACACTCTACCAGCCAACCTACGACCATCTGCCGAAGCTCAGAGCGCCAACCCAACCGCTATTTCGTCCCAAGCTACTGGTTAAACAGGTATTTGCCACTTCATCTCCTCGTAAGCTGGTTTTTTCACAATTTCTTGTAAAATCCACCTGAACTAGGCATAAAACTGAAATTTTACCGGGAAACCAAGTATATCCTATCTCCCCTGAACAGTTTAAGGTTGAATTACAGTGACGGAGCCATTCTTATACTTCAAATCCAGTCAAACCCTTCCCTGTTCGCACAATCGTGAACTTATTAGCCTGCTCCTAAATTGTCAAGGGAGGTCTGTTAAACTGCATAAAAAGCCTTCTCAAAAAGCTCGGCACTGCCCTATTCTGCTGTATAGCAACCCTGCTTCTTTTTGTTCCTCGCAATTCCACTTTCTCAGTTAGCACACTCGTCATCTCAAGAAATATTTGAAACAGACATGGATACCCCTTCAGCATCAGTAGCCCTTAATGTTACTCCCTTGAATGCTCCTCATAGAGAGCTGGACTGGCAAGATTTGGCTCACCTCGATTACCAAATCTCAGAAGATGCCCCATCCAAATGTACATTCCACATTCATCTGTTGAATGAACTCAGGGCTAAGCACAAATATGGAACAGATATCCTTGGCATTTGGGAATCCTCCCTCCCAATCTTCAAAATGCCTCAGGTCAACCGGTTCCCTGAACTCATCCACTTGTGTGCAGCCTATTATGACCCTATGCAGAGGGCTGTGCTCAACCCACAAGGTGTAGTTGTATTTTACACCACCCCTGAGGCCATCAGGGAGATGGTCCAATTCAAAACTCAAAGGAAATTGGTTCCTTTATCCCTGCTGGACCTAATTAATCAAGGAGCCAAGGTACTTACAGAGGCAGAGATCCTAAAGCTTAATCAGTTGTTTATCAAAAAATCTGACACAGTGCTGCATCCTCCCATCTTTGATGGCTATTTAAATCAACTGGGCCTGGACCTAGCATATATGATAAGCTCAGTGCTAGGGTACAATTCAATGGAGTTCATAGAGGAAACTGTGCTAGTAATGATGACAAGGTTTTCCCCTGGTAAGGCTCCCATTTGTTATGACTATGCTACATATATCTCGAACAAGATACATGAGCAATTTCTGCACTTACCTAGAGAGAGAGTGTTCAAGTACACCTCATATATTTATCATCTCATTTTGTATTATCAACATGAGAAGTTCTCTTTTGAAATCAAGAGAACGGATGCAGCAGGAAACCCAAGATCAGTGGTATACTGGAGCTCAGTCTTCTACGTCCGTGCATATTCACCATATACATATACTGAGTTCATAGACTTATTCATTCATCCAGCCTTGTCTCTACTCTTGACAGCACCCCCTCCAAGACTCACTGATGAAATGCAAAGGATCCTGCAACTGTCCAGTGCCTACAGTATAGGAGATTGGTATTTTTACCAGCATCACACTATGATTAGGATATATGGGTGTGAGTTGCGCCCATACAAGCTGCCCAGATTTGTGCCCATGAGGCTCTTTGCCCTGGAGTATTTCAGGCAATTTGGTAATGCCGACCAGGTGCACTTTGCAGGAAAAGGAAAAAGGGCACAGCTTAAAGTTAGAAACCAGCTAGGCCACTTCATCCTAAACAGAAGAGAAGGATGGAAAGAAGTAGATAGGATGTTGGAAGGCCTTGGCCTAAAACAAAGCTTCCTTTGGAATCCCTATGACCCCAACGACTTTATATCCTTGAGAAGACAGAGATGCAAGCTCTCTAGCTATGAGCATGAGAGCATGTTCCACATCCTGAGACATGCTAACCAACCGAAGTGGAGGAAAAACACCTTAAAAGAGCCTGTATCTCAAGAAGAGCTAGTTGAAAAGGGCTAAGAAGGCCATTTATTAAAAATGGCTGACTTGAATGTCCTTCTCAGGTGCCTGCTCTACCAAATCCTCAGACAACAACACCTGCTTCATCCTCTGCAACACAACAAGAGGTAGTGCAAACTTCCAATCAAGGACAGAGCAAGGGAAAAGATAAAGTGATGGAAGAAGCAGAGGACCGATAAGACCAAGAGGACCGACAAGACCAAGAGGACCAACAAGAACAACAAGGCCAACAGGGCCATCAATAGCAGCCCCAGCAGGAACAGCAACAAGCTGACCAACAGGGTCAGGAGAAACAGAAAGCAAAGGGCCAGGCAGCTACTCAAGAAAAGACAACAAATATGGCACCTCCAAGGCAAGACTCCAGGGTTGATTCCTCTGTCCTCCAGACCCTTCAAAGGGAGGACATTAGCAGAAAGAGAGAGAGGGAGACTCCCCTCACTGAAACAGTAGAGAAGAGGCAAAGGCTAAATCCCTTCTCAGAGGAGGAAATGCCAAGCATGGAGGCTTCTGCCAGCTCCTTGCAATAAGAGCAAGACAGGGCAGCGTTGGGAGAAGTGAGCTCCTCAGGGTAGCAGCAGGGAACAGGTGCAAGCATAAAAGAACAATTTAAAGAAGCCAAATGGAGGATTGAGCCAATAAAAATTCGGCTCTATAATCACCTATTAAATATGGCACCTGCAAACCAACAGAGGCTCATGTCTGCCTTTGATGTACAAGAAGGCAAGATGACCATGAGCCATTTCACTCCTACAGTGCAGCAACCACAAACAGCTGCAAATTATATCAGGACTAATTTAGAAGTCCTTTCAAAAGACATCCACCCCATGGATTAGATTGAGCTCCACAAGCAGACGGGTGAGATGGTCTATGCCACTCTGGCAGATAAGACCTTGATTAATTATAGGCTGCAAAATAGCTTGAACAACACTACAGCACAGCTTGAGTTGGAGAGGGCATCCTCCCAAGCTAAAGATAACAGAATCAAGGCATTAGAGGAAATAATCATAGAATTTGGGCATGACCCCAATAAAATTAAGGCAATACAACAAGTCCTTAAACTGAGGGATGCAGACATGGCTGCAATTAAAAAGAAAATGAAGATTCCCCCAACTCTACACCCACAAACAGATGAGGTTGCCCAGTAGAGGCAAGAAAAGGATGCAGCTGCATTATTAATGACATTATATATAGAGCTGATAGAAACACAGGAAAAGCTGCAAGACACTGAGACCACCTTAGAAGCAGCATTACAAAGGAGGGAGGCAGGGCAATCTTCCAAGTAGCCCACAGAATCAATAGACCTTGAGGAGACCCGTCAAGATACTGTCCCTCCAAAGCAACAGGCACAGCAGGATGTTCCAGGCAGCGCAGCACCAGCCACCACAGCACCAGCAACAGAACAGGCTGAGAGCCTGGACATGCAGAAGCTGAGGCAAGAAATACAGGTGCTAGGGTCTCAGATGTCAGAACTCAGCCAAGCCAAGGACAGCTTAGCAAAAGTAAATGAAAAATATGATAAGTCTAAGCAAAATGTGGCTGAGAGGGAAAGAGAAGTAAAAGCTCTGAAGAAAATAATTTCAGAGCTAGAAAAGGAGCTCAATTTTGATAAAGTTACAGCAGAGCTCAAACAAGTAATTTGGACCACCATAGCACAATCAATAACTAACCAATGGGAGTACATTGATGCCATATATGAGCAAGTGGGACTCATTGGCAGAGCAAGAAAAGAACTGCACAGAGCAAGGACTTCTCTAGACAACATGCCTGAGTTTGCCCCCAAAATGATTGAAGTACTCAACTATAGGACAAGTTCCCAACTGGTGAAAATGGGAATTGGAAACAGGACTGAAACAATATCTCTAATCAAAAGAGTCCTAACAATGAAGAACCTAATTCAGACCCTGGACAGAAGAATCCAGGATATGCAAGCTGACATAAATAAATTCCAAAATAGGTTCTTGGCTCTGCAGGACAGAGGGCTCCCCAGCTTGTTAGAATCAGGAAAATTACTCTCACATGAGAAATATATCAAGAGGGTAAGCACTTTTGCAGCAATATAGATTGCTGAGGCACCAGGAACATCTTCAGAAGCAGGCCCATTAACAGGGCAAATTCTTTTTGAAAGATTAGATAATTTATTTTTTATAAGAAATGAAGTGACACACTTATTTGATGAGCCCCCTCACTTCTATAAATATACAGAGGCTGATGAGACCTTGGGGTCAATTTTGAAACATCAGCTGCCTCCTCCAGACACATGGCAAGATTTAATGGGATTGCTTTTGAATCAAAGTTGAGAAATCACAACTTTTTCTTCAACAAAGGTCTGTATTACATACATAGCTGGACAAAAGATACATCAGCAGGCATGAAAACGCTGAGCCAACTCAGCATAGGTACTCGACCGCAGCAACAGCATCAGCAAGCACAGGTGGCAGGGCCAAGAAGACACAAAAAGTAATAGCTGCACAGCACATCATTCAACAGTTATGATAAAGCCGCTCAACCAACTCCGCAAACCCCAAAGGTCAAAAATTACTCTGACGGGAGTTAAAAGCTTTTAAGACTCATTTATGATTGTAATTACTTCTCATCTACAAGCCATGTACAAGTGTAAGAAGATATTTTCCTCTCAGATGACTCAATGCCTGAGATATTTCTGTATTAGACCTCTATATATTCCCCCTCGCATTTGTTAGCAGGGGTTGGACTCCGGATGTAAGAAATCTCTTGATACCTCTTCTGTCACTCTTACGTTGTAAATTCTTCAGACAGCTAATACAAAAAATGATGGGATTTCTCCAAGCATTGTGTCTCTTGATCTCTTGATGGTGTATGGCTCAAAGTTGCAGGATTCCTGTGTATTTCATGGCTCAATAAGTTTTCTCTTTACTCTTTGTTACATATATGTTTGTTATACTTTCATATATCGTTCATGCTCTCCATGCATTCAATATCTAAATAGCAAGGAAAAAGAATAGTCTCAGGACTTAATCATTAATTACCCTGAGCTCAATCTGAGCTATTTCATATGTTTTCTTCAGTTATGGTAATCAAAGAGTAATTCTTAAGTGCTACCTTTCACACCATATCATCACAGTAGTCTATTTGTTTTAGGAATTCAAGTAATTGCTCCTAATTAATAGACCTTTCTCCCACTACCTAGCTCAGTAAGGAATTCTTAAATGCTCTTTGCTAGTTGTTTTCATTTCACCCTCGCAAATTTAGAGTTTGTTTTATGAAATGCATACAGGCCCTGTAATTCCAGCAACACTTAATCCAGGATCTCAAGAAAGCAACTGCTACAGACCCCATTGCCCAATGGATTAGTTTCACCTGCAGAGAACACTCTAAAAACTATCAGAAGCATCCTCCCAACCAAACACAAAAACAATCAAGCATTCACTTCATAACTAGCCTAAAAAACTTCATTAGAACAGTGACAAATCATAAAGAGAGAGCCCTCTCTGATTACAACTTGGCTAGAAGTTGTAATCCAAAGATTGGTTAGTGGTTACCCCGGCCGTATTCCCTAGGGATTCATAGGGAACAACCTGGGCGTTAACATAAATGGCGACTCCACTGGGGAGTTCAGGATCTAAAGGTCTGTATATCTACCAAGAGATTACACTCAAAATTTGAACATCAGTCAAGAAACCTTCAAACTGCTCCCATACAAACATTTGCAGCCTCAAGGTAGAGCTGACTCAGAAATCCTTTATACCCAACACAGACACATAGTATCTTTCAGAGCTCCTACCCAGTCCTTGCTCTATTAATCTTTCAGCAAAAACCCAAAAAGGACTAGCTCAGAAGCTGGCTCCCAAGAAGAATCTTCGGTACACTAGGGCTAATCCTGATCCCAACCCTCCTACTGTCTTTGAAAATCCCAATACAATCCCCAGACTAATTAGGAATCAGTAGAAACAAGATAACCTTCCTGACTTTAGTCCAGAGACAGTCCACCCTAACCCTATTTCCACTCCAATCAAAGTCTTATTCCGTTCCACTCCTAATTCCCCTAGCTCTCCATCAACATCCCAAAGCCCCCCACCCACATCTTCTTCCCCTATACACATCCCCTTGACTAGCACTCTTAATCCCTCTATACCTGTTACCCCTGGAGTGCCCACTGCTCCTATAATCCTAGTCGCCCTTGTCAATCCTCAGAATCTTGTAAACATGGCTATGAGGTATGCACCTCTACAATTGCCTGCCAATCCTGTGGCCTTGCCTCAAGATTACCAGGCCAAAATTTCATATTTTGACTCTACTAGCCCTTATTCAGCTATCCAACATGCTAAAAGAATGCAAGATCATTTTGAAAATTATGAGATAGATGATGACACTGTGAGGATGAGAATATTTGTCCAAAGCTTAACAGGAGATGTGAGGACCTGGTTCAGGTCACTCCCTGCAAATACCATCAATAACCCTGACGAGCTTTACCAATCCTTCACAAATAGATGGGAGAAAAAGAAGGACCCTTTACATATACTTGGTGAATATGACATGATCAAAAGAGGTCCTGAAGAGACAGTTTTGGAATACTGTGCTAGGTTTAATAATGTATATAATGCTATACCTCAAAACCTAAGACCTCCCCCCGATCTAGCCTTGTACAAATTTTCAGATGGATTTGACCCAGACATGGCCTACCAATTAAAAGAAAGAGCCCCTCAAACCCTTGAAGAAGCTCAGAAGGTTGCTGTCACAGTTGAGGCAAACCTGATTGCTAAGAGGAATAGGGCTAGATTAGAAAAGAGGGTTGCCTTTAAAGAGGAACCCTCAGCCTTTGACCAAAAATTAGATGCAATAATTTCTGGTATGAAGAGGTTGGGCGACAGGGTAGAGTCTGTGGAAAGAAAGTCTTCATGGGAGGCACCATCAAATAACTCTAACAGGAATCCAAACTTTAGGAGGAACCAAAATCCTAGTGGGGGCAAAACCAACAATGATCCAGAAATAAGACCTCCATTTCAAGAAAACTATGCTGAAACATCCACATCAGAAGAACAAGTGGATGACACCCATATCCACCTAATGGGTCTTGATGATGAGCACCATGTCTTCCTAAGTCAAGAAGATCATGAAGAAGAGGACAGTAAAACGTTCCAAACAAAGTCAGGTGAATCGTTTGATTTTAAACAAGGCTATGACACTGTTGTCTATGAGGTCCACAAACAGTACAAACTAAGAAGTAGGACTGTAAATATCACACAACCTGAAAAGACCAAGGATAGACAGCAACCCAAGAATGCCATAGTAACAGAACCAAAGAATGCAACTGATTCACTTACAAAGGAAGTAACTATTGAAGAAGTTACTGAACATATTCAAAACCCACCAGCTACATCATCTGTACATTCCAATCCAAGCAAAAGGCCTCAAGAGGTGATTGAGAAACATAAGCCCCAGAATCAAGAAGAAACCTTACCAAATAAAGAAAGGGGGCTCACCAATAGCACTAAAACCCAAGCTGAGAAACCCTTTGACTTGGAAACTGAAATTGGAAAACTAAAAATAGCCATCCCTCTGGCAGAGCTAGCCAAGAATGAAATCTATAAACAGCAGATTGAAAAGTCCCTCCAACTCACTCCAAACAAAGACAATGTCAATGTGGATAATGTCAATGTGTTGGATGACACCCCAGAATTACTGTTTGGACCAGAGGTTGATGGAAAAACACCAGTCACGGGGATTCTACCCTTTTATGTCAGCTTGCATGTTCATGACAAGATTTTACACAATGCAATGTTTGACTCAGGCGCTTCTCATAACCTGATGCCAAAGGCTGTCATGGAAAGGCTGAATTTAGATATTACTAGGCCATACAAGGACCTATTTTCATTTGATTCCAGCCAGGTCAAATGCCTAGGCCTGATAAAAGACTTGTGTGTATCCCTGGTCCAATATCCAAACAAAACAATCCTGATGGATGTTGTTGTTGCTGATTTCCCACCCAAGTATGGGATGTTATTATCAAGATCATGGGGGGCTAAACTCCAAGGGTCCCTTCAATTGGACATGTCTTATGCCACTATCACAGTCTTTGGCCAACCCAAGAGATTGTATAGAGAGTCTCTAATGAAATACATGGTCAGCACTGCGGAGAAGCCTCAAAACTTCCCCATATATGCTGTCCATTCTGATATAGACTAATATATTTTGTTCAATGACAATATAGGTCACACAAACGGTGTAGAAACTCAGATAATCAAAACAGATCAACAGATTAATGAAGGAAAACTTGACAGGGAAACGTTGGTTGAGTTAAAAAAGGAGAATGTGCAAGAGGGCAAGACATATGAAGATGAAAATCAGACACTCAGAAAAGATCAGGACTGTGATAAACAAACAGCTCCTCTAGACACAAAGCTGATCTTACTAGATGGGAAAATTGCCCCAGAAGTCAAACTAAATAAAAAACAATCCAAACTTCTACTCACAAGCCCAAACTGTAGAGATGTTATTCAACCTCCTCTACAACAAGACATTCTGTGGTTTCTAGAATTTGATGGGTCAGTTAACAAGTTAGGGGCAGGAGCAGGAGTATGGGTGCATAACAAACAAATCAGTCATGCAGAAGGCAGGGCCTATAGACTAAACTTCAAATGTACCAACAACGTGGCTGAATATGAGGCTCTCCTACTAGGCCTCAAGTTGGTACAATCCCTACAAGCTATAAGAATATCAATCCTAGGGGATTCTGACTTAGTTATCCAACAGGTCAAAGGCAATTTTGTCACCAATGACAAAAGACTCAGGTCTTACAGGTCTGCTGCCACTGAGCTACTGGAGTCCTTCACTGAATTCCAGATTACCAAAATCCCTAGGGCTCAAAACCTTCATGCTCACAGTCTAGCTACGTTTGCAAGTACCTGCAAACTCCCTTTTGAACCTCATCACTGTTTTACAGCTGAAGTAAAACATAGACCATCAGTCCCAAACAATGTCAAAGACTGGCAGGTATTTAACAATGATACACAAATCAGCAATTTTCTGACTTTACAAGAAGAATTTTCAGGTCTGAATATAGACACTGAGCCAGCAAGTCAATCACAAATACTTCAGTCAGAAAATCAATCAAAAATACATGATGAACACAACTACCAAGTAATATCACCCAAAACAGCCAATCAAATGCTACATCCTACCATCTTCAACCAACACAACATACAAGAAATCCAACAGGTTGAAAATGTGGAAATAGCTGAATATGAAACTGAGGTGATACAATTAAAGGACAATTTTCTTCCAATAGGCTTAGCTCCTTTGGAAGACATTTTTGACTCCAACGATGTTTCCAATAAACCAAAATTGCAGCCCCTAAACACTACTATAGAAGAACATAACATTGGGACAGTTGAGCAGCCCAAAATCATAAAACTGTCTGCTGCATTACCTCCTGACCAAAAGCCCAAATACATTGACCTTTTTAAGGAGTTTCAAGATGTATTTGCATGGAGTTATGAGGACCTAAAATCCTATGATACCTCTGTGATACAGCACACTATCCCACTAAAGCCAAATCAGAAGCCTTTTAAACAAAAATTGAGGAGAATTAATCCCATGCTCCTTCCAGCAATATAGCAAGAAGTACAGAAAATGTTCAAAGCAGGCATCATAGCACCAATCAGATTTTCTGATTGGATTTCGAACTTGGTCCCTACAAGAAAGAAAACCGGGGAAATTAGGCTCTGTGTAGATCTGAGAAACCTCAACCAAGTATCACTGAAAGACAACTATCCCCTACCTAAGATGGATCACATCCTATAGAGAGTAGTAGGGGCTTCTAGGATCTCCTTGCTTGATGGCTTCTCAGGCTTCAATCAGATCTTAGTCCATCCTGATGATCAGGACAAAACTGCATTCACAACCCCATGGGGGACCTTTAAATATGTCAAAATGCCTTTTGGATTGAAAAACGCAGGGGCTACATTTCAAAGAGCAATGGACATTGCCTTTTCCAAAGAGATCCATGACTTCCTGGTCATCTACTTGGATGATCTCACACATTTTTCGAAATCTGACCAAGACCACTTAAAACATCTGAGACAGATATTTACCACATGCAGGAAGTATGGAATTTCCTTGAACCCAAAAAAATCCTTGTTTGGTCTAGAAGAAGGGAAATTACTGGGTCACATTATTTCCAAAGATGGCATCAGGATTGACCCAGACAGAATCCAAGCTATCCAGCAAATGCCCCATCCAAGAAATATAAAAGAATTACAGGGTTTCTTAGGGAAAATCAACTTTCTAAGAAGGTTTATCCCAAACCTGGCTGAGCTAAGCAGATTGCTTAACAATATGCTGAAAAAGGATTCCAAAGTCAAATGGACAGTGGAGGCTAAACAAGCTTTTGAGGGCATCAAGTTTTCCCTTACCCAAACCCCTGTCCTAACTAACCCTCAGTTTGATAGAGAGTTCATCATATTCTCCTTCGCCTCTGAGCACACAATTACTGCAGTTTTACTACAGAAAGATGACCAAGGGAATGAGAAACCCATTGCCTTCTTTAGTAAAGCTCTTAGAGATGCACCCCTCAAGTACCAAATCATGGAAAAGCAAGCATATGCTTTAGTGAAAGCTATTAAGGACTTTAGGATTTATATCTTGTATTCCCATATAATAGCCTATGTGCCAAGCCCAATTGTCAAAGATATACTCACTCAAGAAAACTTGGAGGGTAGGAGAGGAAAATGGATTGCAAACATTCTGGAATTTGATATGGAAATAAAGCCTACAAAACTAATAAAAGGGCAGGCCTTAGCCAAATTAATGTCTGAAACAAACTTCCAAGCCCTAGACATCAACCAACTGGACAGTGAACAGGAGCTGGCGACTCCAAAGATCAATGTAGCCTTTGAGCACTCTCCCTGGTATTCTGATATCTGCTATGTGTTACAAAACCTGTGTGCTCCCCCAGGGCTGTCCAGAACTAAATGTAGGTTCTTAAAAATGAAGGCTTTAAAATTATGTGTCATAGAAGAAAATTTGTTTTGGAAAAACCATGAGGGCTTCTTGCTAAATTGTCTGATTGAAAATGAAGCTAACAAAGTCATGGAGGAGTTTCATGCAGGTGATTGTGGTGGGCATCTATACTGGAAGTCCACCGTGGACAAAATACTTAGAGCTGGATACTATTGGCCCACTATTTTCTCTGATCTCAAGAAATTCACCACTGCATGTCACAAATGTCAAGTATTTGAAGGGAAAAGACAATTGCTGCCACTACCCCTAAGGCCTATTGCAACAGAGAGACCATTTCAGCAATGGGGCCTGGATTTCATTGGAGAGATTAATCCCTCATCTTCAGCCCAACATAGATGGATTCTGACAGCAACAGACTACTTCACAAAGTGGATTGAAGCAATCCCATGTAGACAAGCAAATGACTCCACCATCATACAGTTTCTTGAGACCAACATCCTTGCCAGATTCGGATGCCCTGATAAAATAATAACAGACAATGCTGCTTCTTTCAGATCTAAAAAGATGGTCAACTTCTGCCACAAATTCCACATTATTTTGGGCCATTCTACTGCATACTACCCCCAAGGAAATGGCCTGGCAGAATCCTCAAACAAAAGCTTGGTAAACATGATCAAGAAGGTGTTGGAGGAGAACAAGAAAAATTGGCATAAGAAGCTTATCAATGCTCTATGGGCAGATAGGCTAACAACCAAAAGATCAATTGGGGTCAGCCCATATGAATTAGTCTATGGATTAGAAGCCAAGTTCCCCTCATCATTAGGGATCCCTGTTATGAAGCTACTCCAAGAAAGTCAAGCTGAGCCTAATGATATACAGAGGAGAGTAAATCAGATTATATGCTTACAGCAAACCAGGGACCAAGTTTACAACAAAGTCCAAATCTTACAAGAAAAACTCAAAAAATCTTTTCATAGAAGGACCAAGGCTGAGGATTTTAACATAGGCGATAAGGTTCTCAAGTGGGATTCAAGGAGAGAGAACAAAGGGAAGCATGGAAAGTTTGATTCCATCTAGAGAGGACCATTCCTCATCCAAGCAGTGCAAGGAAATAACACCTACTTTCTTGAAAATCTTGACAAAACTGACTTGGATGAAGGCCCTGTCAATGGCAGGATGCTGAAGCACTATTTTGACTACCTTCCATAGATGCAGCATGCCTGCTCTTGTACATAATTCACCTGCTCTCGTACATAGTTTGTTGTATATATATCCTGAATTTGTTGTGTTTATTGTTATCCCTAAAAACATGTGAATAGGTCCATCTCAAGAAACATTGCAGATACAAGAAGGGGCTGAACTGCATCATGTAGTCTCAACAAATCAGTCTGCTTTTGAGGAATCCAGGATGAGAAACTCCTAGGTTGGAAAAGCAAAAGTCAGAGGGCCAAGGCATACTGACCTGCTGTTCTTGGTCTTTCAAGGAGAAAAACCATCCCCATGTGGAGCCACTGTTGGTTACCTATACCAATAGGTTTCATATCTCATGATTGGCAAAATTCAAGTGCCAAATATGCTCCACTTTGCTGCTACAAAGGATCCATATTTGCAAAAGAAGACAAGGTGTGTACATACCTTCAGGCCTATTAAAATTTTTGTGGATGACCCAACAGTCTAATCTGGGTCATGCCGTGTTTTCAATTTATGTTGTAGAATAGAGAAAGAAATCTGTCCAAACTGTTTAATCTTGGCAGATCAGTAGCTAGGTAGAGAAACTAAGGTTCCCAACTGCTTAATCTGGGGCCTTGGAAGGAATAAGGGTAGTATTAGATAGGAAATGAAAACAAAAAAGCCAATGTAAAAGAAAAGGCACACAAAGGGTTTGCAAGTCCAAGTGCACCCTCCAAGAAGGAATAAAAAATGTTAGGCAAACTAGTTGGGTATGTAGATGTGGTTGCAGAAGTGGTGTTCCCCCCAAGATCAAATTTGCTATACAAAAGTACAGGCAAAGTAACCCAGTGGAGCATGTCTAACTCCCCTCTCTCCCTTTGTTTTTCCACTCATAACTAACACCCCCGCACCAGGTATGATCACAAGGAAAAATCAAAGTTTTATGATGGTTCTTAGGGCCTTTAAAAGCCACATTTCTTGTGCAAAAGTCTTTTCATTTTGATCTACTATTGACTCCAAGTTGTTTTCAAGAAAACTTGGTTGTACTGATCCTCATCCATATTTTCCCCCCACATTAACAGCTAACTCTATTATTTAACTCCCTATACTTCATTTGCCCTATTATTATAACACCATGGTGTATAAACCCCACACACTGTATAAATATCCCCTCCTTGGCACTATAGCCATAATTTCTACTCCCTGGGAATTGAATTAACAACTGGTTAAGGTCAAGAACCCATGTACAACCCCTTTTCCCCATCTGAACCCATCCCCCTACCCAAGTCTCCATTTTTGCCTGAAAACCCTTAAAGAAACCCTTTTGACCCCCTAAAAACCATTAAAGGGCGGAAATATCATGAAACCCACTTTCCCTGCCTTATCCTAAGGTCGGGAGCCAATATGCGCCTTTTTCATATGAAACTACCAAAGCCCGTTTATCCTAAGTTTTGCCCTTCGTATGCCTTTTGTAAAAAATTGCATGAAAAACCTTGCTTTTGCCTTTTTCCTAATGTTGTCGGGCAAATATGATTTTATTAAAGAAATCATCAAAAAACCATTGAAAATCATTTATAAATTGAAGGGTCCCGCCGGGCGTGCTTGCCGATAAAAATTGTATTTTAAACCCGCCCGTTGACTATTAGCCTCCGCGCAGCTTGTTGACCCGATAACCGTCCGATCGCGGCTCTGCCAGATCTACGGTTCCCATCGATTTCGGGGGGGCCCGACGTCCGACTGTTAATAAATGTTAACCTTATCCGCCGCGCAGGTTCCTTGCCCGACAGCAGTCAGATCGCGCGCCCGTAGATCTACGGTTCCCATGTATTTCGGAAGGCCCCCGACGTCCGACAGATACCTTCCGATATATGTCAGATGCTTGCGTCACGCGGGGACAAGTGTCGCGGCCAAACTTCGTCGGAGCCCCCTCTGATAGATTCCTTGCCGTGCAGGAGGGGGCCCGATATGGCGACACCTGTCCTCCCCACGTCCCCGCCCTGCTGCTACCCACGTCAATCGCCACAGCCGCCCACCTCGTCCCCCATTCGCCCACCTGGCCGCCACTTCATCGCTCCCGTGGACCGGTCTCAGGCCACCACGTCACCCGATGACGTCCTGCTGATGTCATCCAACCCGGACCCACATGCTGACGTCATCCAAAAAACGCGCCAATAAAGCAAAAAGGCCATATTTTTATGGTTTTTCGCGTTTTTTGCTATTTTTCTGTGAAAAGGACCTCTGTGCTGTCTGCATGCAAACTACGACCATCTGCAGAAGCTCAGAGTGCCAACCCAACTACTCTTTCGTCCCAAGCTACTGGCTAAACAGGTATTTGTCCGTCCATCTCCTTGCAAACTGGTTTTTTCACAGTTACTCATAAAACATACCTGGACACGGCAAGACATTGAAATTTCACCATAAAACCGAGTATATCCTGTCTTCCCTGCACAATTTGACGTCGAATTACACTGGCGGAGCCATTTTACACTTCGAGTTTAGTGAAAACCCTCCTCTGTTCGCGCAATAGTGAACTCATTAGCCTGCTCCTAAATTTGCCAAAGGAGGTCTGTTAGAACTGTATAAAAAGCCTTCTTAGAAAGCCCTGTGCTGTCCTATTCTGCTGTAAAGCAAGCCTGCTAGTCTGTGTTTCTCTCAAATTCATTTTACTCAGTTAGCACGTTCATCAGCTCAAGAAACGTTTGAACAGACATGGATACCCCTTCAGCATCAGTAGCCCTTCATGTTACTCCCTTGAATGCTCCTCAGAGAGAGCTAGACTAGCAAGATTTGGCAGACCTAGATTACCAAATCTCGGAGGACGCCCGATCCGGATGTACATTTCACATTCATTTGCTGAATGAGCTCAGGGCTAAGCACAGAGATGGAACAGATATCCTAGGCATTTGGGAGTCCTCCCTCCCAATCTTCAAGATGCCTCAGGTTAACCGGTTCCCTAAACTCATCCACTTGTGTGCTGCCTGTTATGACCCTGTGCAGAGGGCTGTGCTCAACCCACAAGGTGCAGTTGTATTTTACACCACCCCTAAGGCCATCAGGGAGATGGTTCAATTCAAAACTCAAAGGAAATTGGTTCCTCTATCCCTGCTAGACCTAATCAATCAAGGAGCCAAGGTACTTACAGAGGCAGAGATCCTAAAGCTTAATCAGTTGTTCATCAAGAAATCTGACACAGTGCTGCATCCTCCCATCTTTGATGGCTATTTAAATCAATTGGGCCTGGACCTATCATACATGATAAGCTTAGTGCTAGGGTACAGTTCAATGGAGTTCATAGAGGAAACTGTGCTAGTAATGATGACAATGTTTTCCCCTGGTAAGGCCCCCATTTGTTATGACTATGCTACATATATCTCTGACAAGATACATGAGCAGTTTCTGCATTTACCCAGAGAGAGAGTGTTCAGGTACACCTCATATATTTATCATCTCATTTTGTATTATCAACATGAGAAGTTCTCTTTTGAAATCAAGAGAACGGATGCAACAGGAAACCCAAGATCAGTGGTATACTGGAGCTCAGTCTTCCACGTCCGTGCATATTCACCATATACATATACTGAGTTCATAGACTTATTCATTCATCTAGCCTTCTCTCTACTCTTGACAGCACCCCCTCCAAGACTCACTGATGAAATGCAGAGGATCTTGCAACTGTCCAGTGCCTACAGTATAGGAGATTGGTATTTTTACTAGCATCACACTGTGATTAGGATATATGGGTGTGAGCTGCGCCCATACAAGCTGCCTAGATTTGTGCCCATGATGCTCTTTGCCCTGGAGTATTTCAGGCAATTTGGCAATGCCGACCAGGTGCACTTTGCAGGAAAAGGAAAAAGGGCACAGCTTAAAGTTAGAAACCAGCTAGGCCACTTCATCCTAAACAGAAGAGAAGGATGGAAAGAAGTAGACAGGATGTTGGAAGGCCTTGGCCTAAAACAAAGCTTCCTTTGGAAGCCCTATGACCCCAACGACTTTATATCCTTGAGAAAATAGAGATGCAAGCTCTCTAGCTACGAGCATGAGAGCATGTTCCACATCCTGAGACATGCTAACCAACCAAAGTGGAGAAAAAACACCTTAATAGAGCCTGTATCTCAAGAAGAGCTAGTTGAAAGGGCTAGAAGGCATTTATTAAAAATGGCTGACTTGGAATGTCCTTCTCAGGTGCCTGCTCTACCAAATCCTCAGACAACAGCACCTGCTTCATCCTCTGCAACAGAACAAGAGGCAGTGCAAACTTCCAATGAAGGACAGAGCAAGGGAAAAGATAAAGTGATGGAAGAAGCAGAGGACCAACAAGAACAACAGGGCCAACAGGGCCATCAACAGCAGCCCCAGCAGGAACAGCAACAAGCTGACCAACAGGGTCAGGAGAAATAGAAAGCAGAGGGCCAGGCAGCTACTCAAGAAAAGACAATAAATATGGCACCTCCAAGGCAAGACTCCAGGGTTGATTCCTATATCCTCCAGACCCCTCAAAAGGAGGACATTAGCAGAAAGAGAGAGAGAGAGACTCCCCTCACTGAAACAGTAGAGAAGAGGCAAAGGCTAAATCCCTTCTCAGAGGAGGAAATGCCAAGCATGGAGACTTCTGCCAGCTCCCTGCATCAGGAGCAAGATAAGGCAGCACTAGGAGAGGTCAGCTCCTCAGGACAGCAGCAGGACACAGCTGCAGCCATAAAAGAACAATTTAAAGAAGCCAAACGGAGGAGTGAGCCAATAAAAATTCGGCTCTATAATCACCTATTAAATATGGCTCCTGCAAATCAGCAAAGGCTCATGGCTCCCTTTGATGTGCAAGAAGGAAAGATGACCATGATCCATTTCACTCCTACAGTGCAGCAACCACAAACAGCTGCATATTATATCAGGACTAATTTAGAAGTCCTTTCAAAAGACATCCACCCCAAAGATCAGATTGAGCTCCACAAGCAGACGGGTGAGATGGTCTATGCCACTCTGGCAGATAAGACCTTGATTAATTACAGGCTGCAAAATAGCTTGAACAACACTGCAGCACAGCTTGAGTTGGAGAGGGCATCCTCCCAAGCTAAAGATAACAGAATCAAGGCATTAGAGGAAATAATCATAGAGTTTGGGCATGACCCCAATGACGTTAAGGCAATACAACAAGTCCTTAAACTGAGGGATGCAGACATGGCTGCAATTAAAAAGAAAATGAAGATTCCCCCAACTCTACACCCACAAACAGATGAGGTTGCCCAACAGAGGCAAGAAAAGGATGCAGCTGCATTATTAATGACATTATATAAAGAGCTGATAGAAACACAGGAAAAGCTGCAAGACACTGAAACCACCTTAGAAGCAGCATTACAAAGGAGGGAGGCAGGGCAATCTTCCAAGCCGCCCACAGAATCAATAGACCTTGAGGAGACCCCTCAAGATACTGTCCCTCCAAAGCAACAGGCACAGCAGGATGTTCCAGGCACCACAGCACCAGCCACCACAGCACCAGCAACAGAACAGGCTGAGAGCCTGGACATGCAGAAGCTGAGGCAAGAAATACAGGTGCTAGAGTCTCAGATGTCAGAACTCAGCCAAGCCAAGGACAGCTTAGCAAAAGTAAATGAAAAATATGATAAGTCTAAGCAAAATGTGGCTGAGAGGGAAAGAGAAGTAAAAGCTCTGAAGAAAAGAATTTCAGAGCTAGAAAAGGAGCTCAATTTTGATAAGGTTACAGCAGAGCTCAAACAAGTAATTTGGACCACCATAGCACAATCAATAACTAACCAATGGGAGTACATTGATGCCATATATGAGCAAGTGGGACTCATTGGCAGAGCAAGAAAAGAACTACACAGAGCAAGGACTTCTCTAGGCAACATGCCTGAGTTTGCCCCCAAAATGATTGAAGTACTCAACTATAGGACAAGGTCCCAGCTGGTGAAAATGGGAATTGGAAACAGGACTGAAACAATATCTCTAATCAAACGAGTCCTAACAATGAAGAACCTAATTCAGACCCTGGACAGAAGAATCCAGGATATGCAAGCTGACATAAATAAATTCCAGAATAGGTTCTTGGCTCTGTAGGACAGAGGGCTCCCCAGCTTGTTAGAATCAGGAAAATTACTCTCACATGAGAAATATATCAAGAGGGTAAGCACTTTTGCAGCAATACAGATTGCTGAGGCACCAAGAACATCTTCAGGAGCAGGCCCATTAACAGGGCAAATTCTTTTTGAAAGATTAGATAATTTATTTTTTATAAGAAATGAAGTGACACACTTATTTGATGAGCCCCCTCACTTCTATAAATATACAGAGGCTGATGAGACCTTGGGGTCAATTTTGAAACATCAGCTGCCTCCTCCAGACACATGGCAAGATTTAATGGGATTGCTTTTGAATCAAAGTTGAGAAATCACAACTTTTTCTTCAACAAAGGTCTGTATTACATACACAGCTGGACAAAAGGTACAACAACAGGCATGAAAACGCTGAGCCAACTCAGCATAGCTACTCAACCGCAGCAACAGCATCAGCAAGCACAGGTGGCAGGGCCAAGAAGACACAAAAAGTAACAGCTGCACAACACATCATTCAGCAGTTATGATAAAGCCGCTCAACCAACTCCGCAAACCCCAAAGGTCGAAATTACTCTGATGGGAGTTAAAAGCCTTTAAAGACTCATTTATGATTGTCATTACTTCTCATCTACAAGTCATGTACAAGTGTAAGAAGATATTTTCTTCTCAGATGACTTAATGCCTGAGATATTTTTGTAATCAATTTTCTATATATTCCCCCTCGCATTTGTTGGCAGGGTTTGGACTCCGGATGTAAGAAATCTCTTGATATCTCTTCTGTTACTCTTGCGTTGTAAATTCTTCAGGCAGCTAATACAAAGAATGATGGGATTTCTCCAAGCATTGTGTCTCTTGACCTCTTGATGGTGTATGGCTCAAAGTTGCAGGATTCCTGTGTATTTCATGGCTCAATAAGTTTTCTCGTTACTTTTTGTTACATATATGTTTGTATACTTTCATATATCGTTCATGCTCTCCATGTGTTCAATATCTAAATAGCAAGGAAAAAGAATAGTCTCAGGACTTAATCATTGATTACCCTGAGCTCAATCTGAGCTATTTCATATGTTTTCTTCAGTTATGGTAATCAAAGAGTAATTCTTAAGTGCTACCTTTCACACCATATCATCACAGTAATCTATTTGTTTAGGAATTCAAGTAATTGCTCCTAATTAATAGACCTCTCTCCCACTACCTAGCTCAGTAAGGAATTCTTAAATGCTCTTTGCTAGTTGTTTTCATTTCACCCTCACAAATTTACAGTTTGTTTTGTGAAATGCATACAGGCCCTGTAATTCCAGCAACACTTAACTCAGGATCATCAAGAAAGCAACTGCTACAGACCCCATTGCCCAATGGATTAGTTTCGCCTGCAGAGAACACTCTAAAAGATATCAAAATCATCCTCCCAACCAAACCTAAAAGACAATCAAACATTCACTTCATAACTAGCCTAAAAACTTCATTAGAACAGTGACAAGTCATAAAGAGAGAGCCCTCTCTGATTACAGCTTGGCTAGAAGTTGTAATCCAAAGATTGGTTAGTGGTTACCCCGACCGTATTCCCTAGGGAGTCATAGGGAACAACCTGGGTGTTAACACTACCTTTCATTGCTTTGAGCTCAGTCTCGAGTGTGATTATTTTATTTTCTAATGATTTGTCATTGTTGTCAAGCATTGTAGTTAATTCTAGTTTAAAATTATTTTCTCTTTCTTCTCTTCATCTCTCTAAAGATTCAATCTACTCATAAAGACCCTCTAGGGTAATTTTACTTTGTCTCTCTTTGCTAGAGGGGAAGCTTACAAATTTGAGGGGAAGTACTCATAGTGTAAATAAGAAAAACATAACAAGAGGAGGGTAAGTGTGAACGTATGCATCTGTCAGAGGTGTATTGAGTGTCATAGAACCAATGTGAGGCTACACCATAGTGGTATTGTACCAAATTATGATACTTCAGATAAAATCACTGCATATATTTGAAAGAATACTTTGCCTCCAATTGACATTGATACTTCTAAAGAAACCCTTTCGGTTGCTTCGAATTACCTACAAGGAGCCTTTCTCAACTTCCAGACATTCAGATTTTGTCAATAGAAACCTTTAATGACCCCCAATTTGCCTCGGGATGAGTTTTCTTTGATTCACTATCAAGAGCCGTATCATCTATAGGTACTGTGGGAGGTTTTGATCTCATGCGAGAGCTTCGAATCAAGCTTTAGAGAATGCAGATGAACAAAATTCATTTGCCCAAATCACTTTACTGGCCTCAGGGCATTATGACTATTTTAGAATCGACAAAAAAAAATCACCAGAGATGAAATGACTATTTCAGAATCGACGTGCCCTTCATTAGCCTTAGGGCACTATGACTATTTTAGAATCGACACAAAAAATCTCCAAAAAACGACTGTTTCATAATCGACCTACTTATATTTGTTGGAATGGTAGAGGAGACAAAAACATAAATTCACACAAAAACACACGATGTACGCTCTTCTATTGATCACACAAACCTTTTATTCTTACAATGAACCCTATGAAGGGTATTGAACCTTTTCCAACTAGCGACTTGCCTAAAATATCTTGACATGCATACACACTTAACTCAGTAACTAACACTCCAAATATGGACTGCACTTAACTCTTCATCCATCACTCAACTTGACTCAATGCTCAATGGTCAACTCTCAATTAACTAATTCTCTAATTTTAGTCAACTCCTCATGTGTGGGTAATTACTATTTCTAACACTCCCCCTTAATTACGACCGTATGACTCAACGTAACTCAACATAATTCAATGTGATGCAACTATGTCTTCTAGGCTTACAATAGAAATTGACTCAATTATCACTCAAACATGTCTGTTGGTCTATGCCTTAGTTAGGCTTACAATGGCTCAAGACTTTCACAATTTTGCATTTTCCTTTTCTCTTCTTCCAAATTTTAAACCCTCGAAATTGCTTCATCCTTTATTGTGGGTTCTTATTGTAAGATTCATATTTCTTTACTTGTTGTTGCTACAATGTTTCTTTGACTTTTCTTGAATTTGTGTTGAAACACAATTTGATGTTTTCTACTACACCTTCCTCTTCAAATATTTGTTCAACCATGCACTATTGCCACAACATTGCATCTTCAAACTATCTTATTTTCTCTACTTCTTGCTCTTCATATTCCTGACTTCCTTTCCGCCATATTTCTTGATAGCAGAATCTTATCTCTTCTTGACTCCATTATTGAAAAATGGTTTCAATGCATTCATATTTTTCTTCAGAAACATCCATATCGTTATTTCCACTTTCATCATCAGGTATTGCTGATTATTTCCTGTAATCTACACACTCAAGATCATTATTCACCATTTCATTCAATTCTTTTATTACAGCTGCTACTCTAAGACTCACTTCAATTTGTTCTATTGGTTTCTGAATCCATTCTTCAATGAGCTTCAAATCTGCATCAAATATATTAACAACCTTGTTTTCAACTTTTTCACCCATTACATTTTGAACACTTGCATATTCAAAAACAATGTTAAAAACATATATTATTTTCAACTTCACTAAAACTATCTTCCACTATTATGTGGTGAGTGGATATTCTCATCAAAAAATCATCAGTCACTTTATCCTGTTGTTTATTATCAACTGCTACTAGATCACATATTGCTTCATGAGCAGTTCCAATTGCTTCATATCTTTCTGCTACAGTGGCAACTTCAACCTTCAATGTTTCATCAAACATTGTGCTTACCATATTGCCACAATCAATCTTTGTTTCAAAAAAGAAAGCACACATATCATCAACATAATGTTCATCCACACTATGATGGGATATCTGGGCATGCATGTGCTTATTGTCAGTTTCATTGGCAATTTCAACTTCACCAAATCCATCATTTGCGGCTGGATTCACCAATTCACATCTCACTTTGCAATCATCATCCACATGTGTCTCATCATAGTGGGATTCACCATCCATGTTACAGTGGATTCCTTGAGCATTTATCAGCTCTTGCTCTACTTCACAAACAGAGGTTTCAGCTTCTCTCTTTCCAATCTTTGTTGCATCTTCTTCATCCATATGCATTCTTGCATAATGGGTTTCAATTTTATGGTCTTAACAACCATCATCCACTTTTGAGTGGGGTTCTCCAAGCTCTGTTTTCCTCTTAGAGTCTTGCTCATATACACTCAGATATGCGGTTGACTTCTTTTCTTGTGACATAACTTGATGTTCCATGTCACTCCCCCTTGCACCAATCTCTGCTTCCAGGAACTTCCATGCTTCCTTGGAAGTTGCAGCTTTTGCTACCTTGCACTAACACTTCTCATCCAATGCTCGTTTTATAAAATTCAATGCTAAAGCACTACATATTTCATCATATGGGTTATTAGGTTCGTACTCAATTATCTCTTTAGCTTGAAGGAAAGTTAACATCTTGATAACCCAATGATCTAAATATTTACTTGTAAACATAGGAGGTGGTAGAAGATCAAATCTACACCAATCACCTCGATTTCTTCTTTGTCTTCTGCTAGACTTCTCAGTTCCTCAGCTATGGCCTGAACCTCTCTAACCATGTCAACAATCTCTGCCTCTTCTTTTCGATTCCTTTTCTTAGTCTTCTTCAGTCACGCTTTGTGACCCATGACTGATGTCATTCATTTTCTTATAACTACTTTTCTGATTGCAAGAGGTTGTTTTCCATATCACCCCCCAAAAAAACATAATTTTCAATATGCGCCCCCATAAGAGACAATCTTCACCCAAAACGCTGTCATGTTTGACAAAAAACCAAATAATTTTATAGCCTAACAAACTTTTGCAAATGACCTGAACTCTTTTCTTAAATAAAATTTCCAAAAAAATATATATATGTCCACAAAATTTTGTCACAATACTCTTTAACGATAAACTTCTTATTATACAATGCACTTTTGGTTTTAAAAAAATCCTTTAATATTCCTCCTTAAACCTCTTATTATACCATGCACTTTGGTTTAAGAAAAATCCTTTAATATAGCTCGTTAATAAACAACCCTTATAAATTTTATAACCTCCTAGTAGAAATTCCTTTTCAGAAATAACTTCACCCGAATTAAAAAAGAGAACTCAAAAAAGCCTCCGCGACTTTAATATGGCTCCTTAAACCACCACCAGCCATTATAAAAAAACAACGTTAAAATAATAAATTGACTAATTCATTTTAATTTTAATTTTACTGTTTTTATAATTACATTAATAATAATAATATTAATATAAAAGAAATTCATATAATGGAACACATTAATAGAAAAGAATAATACAAAATAATACCTAAGAACTATAATACACCTTTGAAAAAAAATATATTTAAAGTTTAACCAATTTAATTAGCGACATGCGTGAACTCAGCAAAAAATTATATTTAAAATCTAATCCATTTAAATCGCGACATCAACGAACTCTTCTTATTTCATTACTGTTTCTCCCACCCAAAACGGATGACCCCAGATATTCCTGGCATCTGATTTTTCAAAGTAGGGAGACGGCGCACAGTCCACGGCCCCACTCTGGGATTCCGCCAACCAATGGCGACCGCTAACCCGTGAGTTTTCATTTCATTATTTTTTGCGTCGACTAAAAGGGAACGACCAGAGCTATTCGGTACCGATTTGTCAAAGTCTGCCACAGACCGCCATGGAAGACCACCCGCCGATTTCTCAAAGTGCTGCCACAAAACTGATGACCCCAGATATGGCTGGCATCTGATTTTTCAAAGTAGGGGGGCGGGCCACAGTCCACCGCCCCACTCTGGGATTCCGCCCACCAATGGCGACCGCTAACCCGTGAGTTTTCATTTTATTATTTTTTGCGTCGACTTCCTTATTAAAGGAGAAAAGCGTGGCCACTGGTTCATAATTGCACTCTCCGGCCCTGAGAAGGAAAATCATTTCTATTCTGTGAGGCTTCTCAGGGTGCAGGAGAAATGGAATCTCTAAACGGTTTTAGTTCATGTGAAATTGAAAGCCTTGGAGCGCTCTCGACAACGTTTTTCCCTTCGCTGCCCTTAGAAGCAAGTGGCCTTGTACTCGATGACCAGAGTAGGATGGAAGTTTGTGAATTTTATCGGGCTTCAACTCCAGATGGCTGCAGCCCTTCAGAGGTGAGCCACCTCACAACTTAGCTTTGTCAATTTAGGAAATCTTTTGGAATTTGACAGAATACTTTTTTGAAATAGTGTTAAATTCAGTTATGGCACTTGAATCTTTATTGTTTCGGGACTTTGATGAGGATTTGGAGATTTGGGTTAATTTAAACTGGAGCACAATTCGTATAAAAACGTAGTTCCACTGAAACAGGAAACGTAGATTCTAATGTCACTGTAACAATATCTGAAATTTTTAACCGATTCTTGTTAGATACGTGTTTGTGAGCTGAAAGAAACATCACTTTTTTCTGGCAGGTTGGAGGAACGATGCAAGAAATATTCAGACCTGCAGAAGTGCATATGATAAAGAAAATACTGTGGTTGCTCTCCACACCTCTGGGAACGTTCTTACTCGCAGGCAAGCTGGCGTTGGCGAGAGAATTTCCGTTTGTAAAAAGATTTGGAGATTTGAGTTTAGAAGCACGGGAGCAGGTTCTTCAGAGCTGGTCTACAAGTTCCCTTTCATTCTTCCGGACCATTTTCAAAGCGTTCAAGAACAGCGTTGCGTGGAATCATTTCACCAGAGTAAGATCCCGGATTCTTTAAATTCCGGCATATCTGAATTCTTTAAATTCCAGCTTCTTTAAATTCGGGATTCTTTAAGATCCCGGATTGTTTAAATTCCGGATTGTTTAAATTCCGGATTCTTTAAGATGCCGGATTGTTTAAATTCCGGATTCTTTAAGACCCCGGATTCTTTAAATTCCGGATTCTTCAAGGCTTTTACATTGCTTTGTTCACAGGTGAACGGGAGTGGACATAATCCTTTCTGGAAAGCCATCGGATACTGTGGACCTGATCCAGTTGCCATGAGCGCGACACTCACACCCAAACCGCTGGAGGATTCAGTAATAGACGTGTCTGTGCTCTCAAAAGAAGATCTGGACATGGCACTCAAGAATCGCGCATTCAATTTAACAGTTGATTCATCTGTAACCAACGCAGCAGGTGCAAAATCAAGTGACCACGTCTTGGAATGTGACGTAGTTATTGTCGGTTCAGGGTCTGGGGGAGGAGTAGCAGCGGCGGTGTTGGCAAAAGCCGGATTCAAAGTAGTAATTCTGGAAAAAGGAGGTTACATAGCTCGGCATGAGTTGCCGCTTCTTGAACGAGAAGCCATAAGAGACCTCTACGAAGAGGGAAAGTTACTCACTACAGACGATCAGGGGATGATTGTAATGGCCGGATCCACTGTCGGCGGTGGATCCGCAGTAAACTGGTCTGCTTCGTTTCGAACTCCAGAGCACGTCCTCCGCGAGTGGAATGAAGACCTCAATCTTCCATTATTCGGGAGCAAGAGGTACCGAGATGCCATGGATGAGGTCTGCAAGCGATTGGGCGTACAAGGGGAAATCAACAAAGAAAATTTCCAGAACACAGTACTGCGAACAGGCTGCGAAAAGCTGGGATACCATGTGGCAAACATCCCTATCAACGCAACACCTGACCACTCTTGCGGCTGGTGCACCTTCGGCTGCAGAAGGGGCATGAAACAGGGGACTTCTGAAACGTGGCTGGTAGACGCTGCGAAGGCCGGGGCCGTTATCCTTACCCGGTGCCACGCGCAACGAATTTTGCACAGCGATGGCACACGCGGGAAGCCTAGAAAAGCAATCGGAGTCGTAGCGAAAATTGGGGGCAACGAAGATAGACATTTAATCATCAAGTCCAGAACCACGGTGGTGGCCTGTGGGTCATTACAAACTCCTCTGTTGCTGCAGAGAAGCGGACTGAAGAATCCACACATAGGCAAGAACCTGCACTTGCACCCTGTTCAAATCGTGTGGGGATATTTCCCGCAGGGAACCGCCCCCGAGGGAAGTTGCTACGAAGGAGCAATAATGACAGCTTTCTCAAACAAAGCCGCAAATTGGCAAACATCGGGTTACGGGGCTCTCATCCAGACCCCTAGCCTGCACCCGGGGACATTCGCTGCTGCAATGCCGTGGAAGTCTGGTTCCAACTATAAAGAAAGCATGGCGAGATACTCTCGAACATGTAGTCTAATCGTTCTTCTTCGCGACAGCGGCAGCGGCACCGTGGGAACGAAGAGCGACGGGAGTCTCAACATTCATTACAAATTAAGAAACGACGATGAGACGAGGGCGAGGGCAGGCGTTGAAAAGGCGTTGCGCGTGCTCGTCGCTGCGGGCGCTGCCGAGGTGGGCAGCCACCACCAGCAAGTGGAGAGCTTCAAGGTAAACGGGAATGATTCAGAATTTGAGGATTATGTGGATCGAGTTGTAAATGAAGATGGAGCGCCGTTGTATTCGGCGCATCAGATGGGGAGCTGTAGAATGGGTGCGAAAGAAGGAGAGGGTGTAGTTGATGAAATGTGCGAGAGCTGGGAGATGGAGGGACTTTATTTGGGAGATGGTAGTGTGTTTCCCACTGCCAGTGGTACCAACCCCATGATTACAATTCAGTCAATCGCCTTCTGCACTGCCCAAAACGTTGTGGATTACCTAAAGAATGAAACCCATGGGGAACAGCCTGAAATTTCCGTGACCTAGGTTCTACTTGGGACTTGTGTTTATTCAGTGGATATCGCAAGCGTCAAAAGTTTGGAAAAAGGGGGCAAAGTTTTTAATACATTGCTCGTGTTTCAGGGGTGCTTCACAGGTTTTTTCCCTTTTTCCACTGGTAAAAGTTAATCCTAGCTCAGTTGAGCATCTTCACCGCCCGTTTTATAGAAGTGAAATATTTTTAAATAAATTTTAATGTAAAGGAAATGTAAACCTTCTCCACACTTTCTATATTTATGTAATATAAATTGGTTTCTTTATAATAGTTTCGGGACTCATTCTGAAAAGACAAAGTCAAATATGTTAGCTAAAAGGTATGAACTTTTATGATTAACTAATATTAGTCGGTTCGATCTAGTCGTATTATTCGAATATATAATTAGCACACACTTTCGTATAAGCCATACATTATCACATTTGCATTTATTATATTTATTTCTAAAATACAGGTGATGGACATTAGTGGAAGATCCTCAGCATAAAGAAATGAATGGATTGATTATTTTTTTTGAATTTTGTTCTTTTATGTTTGATTTTATTTACTTTTAAATAAAAATATATAGAATATTTATGTTAACGCCACAAAGATAGAAAAAAAAAAAAAAAATTCTTCCCTGCCACACGTGTTAGGAATCTTTCGCCCAGGAGTGTACTTATAGCAAGAAAGAAATGCTAATGCAATAACTGTATTGGGATCTTTCTGCAAGATCAAAGAAAGGAATTCACTAATTGAAGTGCGAATTATAATTAGTTTATAAATGGTTAAAGTTTCCCTAAAAACTATAAATAAAATTTAGCACTAGCGTACTTTGTATTTTACTTTTTGGTTTTGGTTACCGCGCAATACTTTGTACGACTTAGTTTACATTAATGCGTTCGTTGACATTGGGTCAGATGGAAGCAAGCTCCGTAGATAATCTAGGAGCAATAAAGGAAGTAGTAGAAATTAAGGTATCCATGAAAATATGTTCTGTTCTTATTAAGGTTGGGGAATAGTTCATGATACAACTATATCTATGTAGTGGTTATTAATGGCAAAATTACAAATGGGTTTTTTAAGAATAAATACATATATTTTTAATAGTAGCAATACGATATTATCAATCTATTAACAAATATACAAAATTTTATCATGAAAATATTTCTTTTTCATTATATTTAGAATATAAATTTCATTTCATTTGACATTTTGATTTTGTGAGATACACCAAGCAGAAAATATAGTGAAATAGACTAATCGCAAAAGAAATTTCAAACACCACTAAAAACGATAAAGAACACACTTCTATTCCTCATAGAAGTGCCACCACATTAGACAAAAAGAAATTGTAAACATGTGAATTAAGTTTATTAGAATGGGGAAAATCTACAATTTTATTGAAATAAAAGAGGGATTACAATTTTATTCTCTCGTAAGTCAAGAGATTAAGATTGATAAAGATGCCTCTAAAAATGATGGCAACCCTCTTGTGACCTAGCTCCCCTAAGCTACCTACTCGATGCCTGAAGAGACTCCTTAGATTTGTCAAATATATAATAATGGATCAACCATCCATATCTAATCGGGGGTCGATCTCTGCTAGGATACTTACATCTGAACTTCTTAATTATCAAATCCCTGATCCAATGCTTCTCCTCCACAAATCAAATAATGAAAAGAATCAAAATAGCTAGGGTGATATTTAGTATCGCCGAAGTTGGGTTGTCAACTATGGTGAAGCTAGCTCACACTAAAGCTAGGGAGAAGATCTCTCCTGAAACCCATCCTTATTGAAAACTCACTTGAGTCTCCATTCAAAATGCAGAGAGAAGACATCCAAAATCCATGCCCTCCATTCCTCTTTCCTTCTTCCTTTATAGCCTTTGATTAGGCCTTTTCCAAGTTTCTATAATTAACCATAATACCATCCACAAGTACCACCAGCAAATACCATCAAAAAATAAATTGGGTAAATACAACATCCTCCCTAATTTTTTTTATTAAAATCCCCTCTTTTCCCCTATTATTTATAAATAGAGAGTCCCCTTCTTTCAAAACTCCCTTTGTTTCTAGCCTAAGGAAACAAAGGGCCAAAAAGTGTGTTCTCTTTCAACAAGCACTTGGTCAGGGATATGAAAAGAGCCCCCGCCCAAAATTGCTTTCCCTCAACGAATTTAAATGTTGGATGCTGCAATATTTGATCTCCCTCCTAGGTAGCATCCCTAGAAAGTAAATATTTCCACCACACCAAATATTCCCTTATGGTCCTTCTTATCTTCCTTTCTCGTAATTCCAAAACCCCCTCTAGAATCAGCTAAGGTGCCCCTCTTCATCCAATGGAGGAAAATCAAGTGACGAAATAATATGCTTCCCAATAGCCTTTTTCAAACGAGAGACATGAAATATGTTATGTATCTTGCTCTCTACTGGAAGCTCTAATTCAAATGCCACTTCTCATATTATTTTGGTAATTTGATAGGGTCCATAAAATCATGGTTTCAATTTTTATTCCCCCTTCTCCTTCAATGTGGATTGCCAGTAAGGTTGTAGACAAAGATACGAAATATCTCTCACTTTGAAGCTCCTCTCCACTGTCTGTTGATATGCATAGAATTTCTATTGATTCTAGGTTGTCTGCAGGTTATCCTTGAGTTCCCTCAGAATATCTTAGCACTCTTGGATCCTATATTGAGCCAGTGGAGCCCGACTATCTCCAAATGTTATATCTGAAAAATATAGTGTCTCATATCCATACAATGCTTGAGAGGGTGACATTCTTATGGACATGCGGTGAGTAGTCTCATAGAAATATTCTCCTAGATACAACCACTTCACCCATGCTCTCTACTTCCTTGTGGCATAGTTTCGCAAGTACTCTATTGACCATTTATTCACTGCAAGTGGTAGCTCATGACACGAGTGAGCTCTGTATCCACCAATATGAATAAGTCCTGCCAAAAATATCCCATAAATCTACTATCATGGTTGTTGATGATTATTTTAGGTAAACTGTGTAGTTCGAACATTCACTGGAAGAATAATTCTACTATCTGTGATGCTGAGATTTTGGAGGGCATGGCGAAGAAGTGAGAATACTTGGTCAACCAAGATACGACCAAAAAACTATGATTTTTACCTTATGTTGAGGGTATCCTATAATAAAATGCATCAAAACACTTCCCCATTTTTTTATGGAATGGGTAATGGTGGTAACAAACTTGTTCGGTGTGTTTGTTTGGCCTTATTATGTTGGCAGGTACAACACTCTTGAACATATCTAATAATGTCTTCCTTGGGTCCTTTCCATGCGAACCTCATCCTGATAGTTGTATAAGTCTTTAGAAACCCCATGTGACCCACTAGGGGAGAGTCTTGGGTTGGTTGCACGAACTTCACCATCAGCTAAGACTTTGTTACTAAGTAGATCCAATATTTATAATAGATAATGTCATTTACAACCCGATTTCAACCATCATGAGACTTTCCATTAAGGATCTCACAATTCATCTGGTTTTTCCAGTATTCCACCAAAACATGGGAGTTCCAATCTGTTGCAATGTCTATGGGAGAAATAGTAGCTAGCCTCCTGGATAAGGCATCTTCTAATGTGTTTCTCTTGCCTTTGACATATTCGATCTTGAAGTCATAGGCCTGGATCTTGATTTCCCATTTTTTACTCCTCTCATTCAACACCTTATAATCTAGGAGGCACCTAAGACTATTATGATATGTTTTAACCCTAAACCTATTACCCACCAGATATAACCAAAACTTGGCCAATCCATGCGTAATTTCCCGCATCTCCTTGTCATGGATAGAATAATCATGCTCATAATAATTGATCCTCCTAGTTTCAAATGTAATCATATGATGATTCTATGTAAAAACCATTTGGATGCCTTCCTTAGAGGCATCACATTCTAACACAAATGGTTGAGAGAAGCCTGACAATGTTATAACCAATAATGAGCTCATCACTCTCTTAAGCTACTTGAATGCATCTTCTTTTGTCTATGACCATACAAAGGCACCTTTCTTAGTGATATTGATAAGCAGAGTTGCTGGTTGTGAATACCCTTTGACAAATATTCTATAATAAGTGAAGATACCAAAGAAGCCCCTCAATTTTGTTACATTTATGTGAGTGGGCCGATTAAGAATGGACTGAATCTTCTCTTGATTCACTTTAACCCCTTCACCTCTCATTAGGTGTCCTAGATACAACATCTCTATCAGGCCAAACTCACATTTGGAGATTTTGGCATAGGATTTAAGTTCCTCTAGAATTATCAACACCTCATCCAAATGTTGTTGATGTTAATCCCACATCTGACTATAAATCAGGATGTCATCAAAGAATACCAACACAAATTTGTGTAGTTCCTTGTTGAACACATGGTCCATAGAAGACTAAAATGTAGTAGGGTCATTGGTTAACCCAAAGGGAATAACTAGAAATTCATAGTGTCCATGGTGGGATCTAAAAGTTGTCTTCAGAATGTCTTGTTCTTGAACTCTAAACTGATGATATCCTAAGCAGAGGTAAATCGTTGGGAAATACTTGGCCCCCTTTAGCTCATCCATCAGTTCATTGATCTTGAGGATATGATATGGGTTTTTGATGGTCTTCTTGATTAGTTCTTGATAGTTTATACACATCCTTAGGGACACATCATTCTTATTGAAAAATACTATTGAGGAGGAAAAAGGACTTGAGCTAGGTTGGATGTGTCCTAGTGCCAAAAACTTAGATGTACTTTTTCTATCTCATCATTATATGCTTTAGGATGCTGGCGAGGGGTAGTGATGAAAACGTGGACCCCTTCCTCTAGTTTAACGATGTGATAGAATCCCTAATCTAGCGGTCAACCTTGTGGTATATCTCTTAAAACCTTCTTATGCTTTTGAAATAATGCCATGATGTCAAGAGGATACTCTTTATGCTTCTTTGCTAGCCTCTTCTCCATAAATAAACATTCTACAACCCACACGATATCCCCATGTCAAATATTTGTCTCAATCCTGTTGGATGTCACAATCTTGAGATGGTATGAATGCATCCTTCTTAGCATCATCTTCTTTTCCATATGGACCTATAAATGTAAATTCCAACTCCTGATAATTCACTATATGAGTCCAAATTGAATACAAACTTTGGATCCCCAATAACACATGGGCCTCTAGGAAGTCTACTACCAAAACATCATCAGTAACTAGGTAGCTTCCCATTTTTAGACTCATAGGGGGAGCTACTTTGGTGCATGACATATGGTTGTGTTCCTTCTTCTGAGGAATCAAAAATATAAATCCTCCAAATTCTTTAGTTTTTAATTTCATTCTGGCTACAAATTCTACATCAATGAAATTATGGGAGGCCCCACCATCAATCAACATAGTCACCCTTTCACCCTATATGGTGCCCTTAATATGAAGAGTGTGATACCTCAAAATTCCTATAATAGAAGTAATTACTCCTTCATGGGTCTCTTCTTATTGTTGCTCTACTCCCCTTCATCGTGATTCTCCTTGATCCTACTCTAGTTATTCTCCCTCATCCTCGCTCTCAAAAAATACTTTGACATAGTGGGTCTTTCCCTTAGTACAAAGATGCCATAGCGACCAAGGTTTTGTTGATGGTGTTAGAATATTCCAACACGGAAGGGATTATCCTCGATGCGTAGTCCCAATTAGACCCCAAACTATTTGGAGTAGGAGCCTGTATCGAAAAAGATGAGCAGTTGTTAAAGTCATGGTTTCAAAGATGTGCCTTTACTACGACAAACACATAGAATGATATATAGATGACTTTGGTGAAAGCATGTGTATGAACTTTGATATGCATCAAATATAATGTATGAAAGGTTCCATCACATCAAAGGGAAATAAGTGAGCCCCATAGAATCAATTAATAGAACTAACTAAGAAGAGACACATGAGTAACATAAAATCATCTTTAGTTAACATGCAAAATAGTTTGCAAGATAACAATGAGCGCAATAACATAAGCAACATGCATCCAACAAGATACATACTAAACAAAAAAAATTATTCCATTGGAATTAGCGTAATTGAAACAACATACATCGGAAATATATAAAGAATAGTCTTACTACATCCATGACATAAGCATGGAGGCATCCAAGATTTAAGATTTTATTATAGAGTGAAAGTTCCAGCCATAGAATCACATTGACAAGACGCCAGCCACAATAGTGGAACATGAAGCCAACACTTGCTTCTCCAAAGAATGATATTCCTCCTTTGCTAAACTAGAGAATTAAAAGCTCCCAAGCCCTTTTCTTGAGTTATCAGAGTTTATTTATAACAAGTGGGATGACTCTTCATCTCCCTTTTTGACCTTTGAGCTGCCATCATGAATTTTTGACCTCTTTTGTATTTTCGTAACCAATGAATTTTCATGTTCCATAATTGACACTTGGACTTCCACTTACATATTTTATTTCAAATACAATAATACAAAATCCCATATGAGACAAAAATGGGTAGCCCTTAATAAGATAAACTAGGCACATAAAGCTTGAGTCTAAGGAAACTCTATCTCATCAACTTCAATGTGTAAATATTTAGTTACATAGTGATGCCAAGCTTTGTACTATGTGATCGTCTCCTCAAAATTTGCAAGAAGATTAAGCGATACTAGAATCTAGCTTCCATTGCATCTGGGTAGATAGTTTTGGAACCGGTTTGTGTCCCCTTCTTTAATAAGAAAAACATAGTATTGATTTAGGAGGGCCACCATTATATTTATGCATGGTGTCTATATTAATATCTAAGTCTTCTTTGGTAGAAATATGCTTCAGTTGGTCCAAGTATTCTGAAACTTCCTGCTTAATCGTGTTTCTACCCTTTGGCTCTATAAATGACCCAACTAAAGGGATCTTATGAGATTTCACAAGGGATTCCACACCATTGTATAACCATGAATAAGAATATAATATGTTGACTATGAAAGTGTTGAGCTATCACTACAACTAAATGACCCTATAGTGGAGGATTTTGTTGAAACCCCTATAAAAATAGCTTAAAACTCTATTTGTAGCAGAGGTCACTAACAAAGGTGGGCAAGCAGATATTTTAGCGAATGATTTTTTGATGGTGTGACTATAATATAAAAATGCATCGGTGCTTTACGATACATATAAGAACCAGTGCCTCATATAACATAGTGCATCATGGAAGATTTATTTTTAAAAAATGGTGCACTAAATAAAAAAACGCATCAGTGCATATACTACTCGATAGCACCAGAAAAGGATTAAATTTACACAAATGTTGGTCATAAAATTCATTTTTCCTAGTCGAATGCTATACTATGATGATGACCCAATTCTAAAAAAGTATGATCACTTCCTGGTGCGTGCACAATATAGTGCACTGTGGAAGCATTATTTATAAAAGTGGTGTTCCACCTATATTTAATGCATTTGTGCTTACACTACTCAATAGCACCAAAAAAAATGTCAAATTTAAAAAATGTCAATCCTAAAATTATTTTCACCATATCGGTGTTATATCCACTCGAAGCACCTTTTTTATTCTTGTTGGACACCTAATCCTAAAGGGTTAGTGTGGAAGCCGAACTGACTAAGTAGTCTAAGGGACCTTGGGATGTGAATCCCAATGGTCACCAAATGTACTATAAATGTATATCAAATTGTTAATAAAATTGTATCGCATGCTTTATCTTTCACATTTGTTCTCGCTCCCCATGTGTGTTTAACATGGTATCAGAGCCATGATGTGTGGCCTGTGAGCTGCCTTGAATAGTGCTGCCCTACCGTCATTAACTGCGCTTTGTTACGCTGTGAATATGACATCTTATCAGATGCGTTTTCATAAAAACGCTCCCCCTCACTATCCACCTACTCTAACGCTCTAAAATCTACCTGTCAACCCTGGCACTCATGAAAGTTGGTTGGTGCTGGGTATGGAGTGCAATTATCATATTAAGAGAGATTGGGTGCAATTATCATATTAAGAGAGATTGGTCCTTGTGTGTCGTTTCAGTTTCTGCCGGTGGTAATGTTTTGGCAGAGTAATGTCTCTGCTCAACGCTTTACAGAAAGCTAATTTATGTTAGAAATGCCTGTGTCAGTTGTGTTAATGGCCGCTGGTATCCACATCCTCACTGCTTCAAGGATTGTTTGAGGTGTTGTAACTGTTCTCTGCATTTGTGTGCAAGCGTTCGGAATTGGAACCGATGAATCATCAAAACCTGCTTTAGACATTCCTGGACTGATTGTAACGCTTTGTGCTCCAAAGCCTTTGCTGACTGTAACGCTCTTACGTTTAAACGTTGCTTAAACACAGAACCTCCTGGCTCTTGTCATCCTCATGCGGCAAGGCGTTATTCCATAACTTCACCATTAGTTTCTTATGCTCTATTGTGCATCTGCGGGATTGGTCAATCGTGATAGCGATTGCCCCTAGTCTCCTGTAATTACAGTTTACGTCCATGCTTTTGGAAACACGAAGGATGTTTTCTCATACCAGTTTCGAATCCGGTTGTCGTTAGGTTTATACCTTGCTCTGTAACAGCGCGATTCATGTAGTCTTCTAAAAGAAAAAAAAGGAAGGAGCATCCAAGGGACCACCTGGCACTAAGAACAATCATTCATATGTGAAGGCATCTTGTTTAGCAACATCGAATGAGCTCAAGACCTGATCTTTGGACGGGCGCTCATGAGAAACCTTCGCACTTATGAAACAATCTGGAACTGCAGCGACAACTACAACTTCGTCATCTCCAGAAGGCGAACCGATAGGAACACCTTCACCGGGGATAGCTAGAGCAAGCAGTGCAGGATACCAAGACACTAGGCTTATTTGTAAATCTGTTGTTGAGAGCCATACTCCCGAGACAATTCTTTGCTGTTGTTGATCGAACTGACCTGCGATGTGGCATTTATAAGTATCAATGAGGATATTATTAATTCTTTTGCGTGTTCCAAGTCTTGCGACGGCTCGAAGTTTCCGTGTGTTGCTGGAATAAATACCAAAACAACCCGCTTTTAACATGAAACGACCTAATAAGACGGCTAGAGAAACGGCTTGACGCGTAAAGATGGTTTGGGAAGATTTGAACAGAAAAATAAATATCCTTATAGTAACACCTGATTGACTGAAACATTTCTATTTTGAGATGGCGTCGCTGACCCCAGGAATACTATTGAAGCTCTTACAGCACATGAATTCTGATGTTCAACGGAGGTCAGTCAGTAAATTAAGCCTGAGAACATAGAAGAGTTGTACAAGTTAGTGCATGCTACATTGTTTTTTGAGAGGACCACTGTGTTTTCGGAGCTCTGAAGGGTGTTTTGGATGGAGAATTAGATATTCCTCACAGCGACAAGCGTTTTGCTGGAAAGCAAGAGCTTGGATACTGAGGTCCATCGAAAGTATATTTTTTCCGTTAGCGACTTCCCGCTTGCATACATTCTCAAATGTTTAAGGGAGGTGAGATGAAATAACTCTTCCAGCAATGATTCCATAGTGCATCTCAGTTCGATCTTTTCAAGTTTCCACAGGATAGTAGTTCATATCAATGATTTTATTCTGGTTTTGAGTAATAATTGATGTAACCTCTCCTAGCTTATCAAAATCAAAGTATCGGTTCTTAGAACCCAGGTTTCCAACGAGCTTTGAAGGATGAAACTTAATAGGAATACCCTTTTCTCTTACAAATCATGGTAGAGCAATTGATGCCAAATTAGAAACTGCACTTTCTATTGGGCTAGTGTACTCTACAATTTCTGTGCAAAGATTTGAAGACTTGACTGAGCATATGCTGCATTATCTCATTCTTTGTGTGTCTGTTGCCTGAGCTGGGCATTCTCTCGAAGCTATATATTGTGCGTTGAGTCAAAGCAGTCAGACCCTTTGTATTGTGTTGGTGTTAATAGCTCAGTGCGTTGAATGACTAGTTCATTACCACTGTTTGTGACTGGGGTGAATGATGTGAATACAACGTTAAATGGTCCTTCTGCAATACCTATACGTTGTAATTTTGAAAACTGTACATGGTTGCACACTAATCATTTGTTGCACATTTATAAAGAATATTGTTGGTTGTGATCAATTTTTAAGGTGTAAATCAGACATTGAAGAAAAATGGCCAGACTTGAAGATGCATTAAAGTTATTGAATATCC